>CAJVPY010003841.1:0-13454 GCA_910591965.1 Dentiscutata erythropus
TTAACGGAGGAACTGGATGATTCAACTCAAGAGGAGATGATTTAGCGTTAGATAAAGAAAATCTAGAAAGGCAATGTGATGGTGGACTTCGAACTGTTGTTGGTTTAGATTTTTCAATATAATCCAAAAGATCGGTTGGTGCATCTAATAAACGCATCCGGTATTTACTTTGTTGTTTTATAGGAGGAAAAAGTGGATTTTCCAATGCATTTTGTTGGTTTGTCGATTCAAGTGAGGAGGTGGAATCGACCGTTTCATCATTCCTAAATTCGTAAGGAAATTTCAAAGGAGGAAGAATGATCGGATATTTTTTAGGAGATGGTGGTGGTGATATAATAGATGACATGAAAGGAAAACTTTTATATGGTGTTGACATTTTTTTTTTTTTTCGAAAAAAAAAACTTTTTTAGATGTATTTATCAATACTTTAAAACTGCTTTAAAACTACTTTAAAACTGCTTTAAAACTACTTTAAAAATATTTTAAAAAATACTTTAAAAAAATATATACTTTAAAAAATATTTTATTTGAAAAGAAAAATATGAAAGCGAAAAGTAATAATAAAAGAAAAATCCTCTTTTTATTTATAAAAGAAAAATAATTTAAATTTTATGAATTGATTCTTAAAAAGATATTCTGTTGAGAAAACGCGAGTTCTTGGGGAAGAAGATGAGATCTTTTTATATAAATATTTTCCTATAATAAAAATTTTAGAGTACAATATATTCTATTGAAAAAATTGAATTGATTTTTAATTTTAGTTTAACTGTATAAATAGTATAAAATTTATAGTACTTACAAAAATAACTGTAATTTATATGCGATATATATGCGATATATGCGATTAATGAGTTTTATCAGAATTTAGCATGTATGATCGATCAATTATAAAGTTTTAAAATCATCAAAAAAAAAAAAAAAAGTTTCAAGGTACCTTTGTCCGGTTGGGTATTCGGATCCTTGAATTTTTTAGTGAGGAGGCGCCAATTTCCTTGTTTCAAAATGATAAATATATATTTTTGTTGAATTGCAGATGTGATATATTTTGATATTAATGCATACTTTTTCGTTGCTACGCATATAAATTCGGTGTCGGTGGATAATCAAATTGTGAAACTGTATAAATTCAGAGTTAGATGACCATCATTGCTTCCGAGTAATCTTAAAAGGAATTATTGAATTGTTTTTTATCCGAAATATATTGACATAAGCGGTATCGGGGCGTCTGTAGGCAATTAATTCAAAGTAAGTAGCATTAATGTAATTTTCCAAGGAAAAAAAAAAAAAAAAACTAATGAGTTAAATGTTACGCCAATCAATCAAATTTAGGATATGGTGAGAGATGATTCTATTTAGGCACGAAGGAATTCGGAAATTGTTTTTTTATTGCTATTTCAAGTAAAGGTAGTCACTGTGTTATCGTTATTTAATGTATTTATTAGTGTATTTAGTGTATTTGGTGATATATAATCCAACAAAAGATTACAAATATACAGTAATAAAATAACAAATATCTTTATTTTATTTGTGTTCGCAGATCATAACTCATAACATTTATGCCGAAGAAATGGCAAGATGTCATTCAAAAAAACTTTTTAAAATAATTAATATAATTAATGATATAATTAATGCTATAATTAATGCTATAATTAATGCTATAATTAATCATATAATTAATCATATAATTAATCATATAATTAATTATTGATATATTTTATTGATATATTTATTGATATATTTATTGATATATTTATTGATATATTTATTGATATAATTAATGGTACATATTTCATTTAAAAAATAAAAAATTATTTAAAATGCAGTTCATTGTCCGGGGACTGGGAATTATGACTTACGTGCATATATGATATATGTAATGTGATATAGAAGAGAATGTCACCTTTATATTGAAATGAACCAATAAATATTACGGGGAAATACTTTGGACAAATCAATGTGCTGTGGGACCAATTAGCATAACAAACAATGTCATATGTTCCATGATAGTTAAATCACCAGAACCAATCAACTTTATTATCGTTAGGTGATTATTGAAATGAATTCTAAATCATCATCATAAGAGTCTCATGTTTTTATCATATTATTATTATATTATTATTATGAAACAAGGTCTCGCCAATTTATGTCGTAATACATATGTCGTAATACACTTTCATTAATCGATCTCCGCAATGATAATAACCGTGGGAGCAATTCGCTAGCGTTGGCTCTCTGCATAAGTATCGTATTCAACACAACTGTTAAGGTGCGTTTACAATTTGTGAACCTTTTCTAGCAATGGATTTATTTATATTAAATACGCGTACATAACATTCCAACTTTGTTTTTCACAAACACAAAATAAAATTCGCATTGAAGTTCCAGTAATTGATCTGACCAATAATATTCTTTCAATTTCTGCGTAAATCTATTCATAACCATTTCGGATCGACTTTTGGATTGTAATACAAAACTGAAAGACGAATTTTTAATGTTTTAATATTTCTATCCATTTGAACACAATAATAAATTTAATAAATTTAATGCACTATATCAAGATTACGTTTATATTTTCATTTAATATTCTGTCAAAATAATTTAAACATTTACTTATCATCAATGCCGCAATAATGTTAATCATTTATCTTGCATAAATGTTATAAACAAATGCGGTTTTGACTGATATCTTTGAGAGCAAATTTAAGCATTTATATTATATACTTTCTAATTTATGCATCATTGAAATATTTATATTTCTAATGTGTTTCGAAGTTCCGCAAAGTAATCTTCTGGACTTGATCTACATCTTTTCTTGTCACCTAAAAATTTAACCCCCAAACGCCTCTGTCACGTGAAAATGTGATTGCTAATTATATTCAACAATGGATTAATAAAAAATTCTGATCTAAATATAGTTTGTATTAAGTTTGTTATATAGCATTTATCAAACATTTCTCTTTCTTTTTAAAAAAAAGTTCAATATCTGATGTTTGGTATTTTTTTATAAATCACCAATATACATTAATATACATTAATATCCACTAATATACACTAATATACACTAGTATACACTAAAATACACTAAAATATACACTAATATACGCGTCAACTATCTCAACTATTCTTTGTATAACGGTTAATAATGACCCCTTTGCGTAACCAACAATACCGTGACGTCAAATGTCGTGCGTACTGTATTCAAAAGAATGTTGAATAGGCTCAAACTCATTCTGTTCGTCCATTACATTCTTACCATTAATTCTCTACAACAATAAATTTTATACATTATTATTTTTGTTTCTCGCTTGAGCTATCCTATACTGATTACAGGATTTTAATCGAGAAATGTAACTCAAATATTTTCATGTACTCAATTAACAATAAAAAAATATTAATATTTAAAATTCAGGATTGTGTGATTATCTATTTGTCACTTAACCCCTCACGTAAATTTTGAATGAACCTAAATCAGATCAAGCAATTAAATGATTCGATGGTGTAAATAACTTTTTTCGTACTCAAATTGTTTTGGCTCTTAATCCGGGTATAATAATTGCATAATGCAACTCAATTCTTTTTTTTTATTGTACTATTTCAATTATTTTTTAATCATTGATATTTTATTTTATTTTATTATTTTTTTCTCAAGTATTACAGATAATATGTCGGTTAGTGATAATCTGATCATCATAAATAAATTATTTTAATTATGATTCGCAAACGAAAATTTGTTAATTTTTTGCAATGTGACTTTGCATTAATTTGTTGACTTTATTGATATTTTTCCATTTTGTGTAAAATATTATAACTGGTCAAAAAAAAATCAGAGAAAAATGTTTTTAAAATTCTGCTAAACAGTCAGAAAAAAAAAATAATCAAATAAAAATAATAAATAATAACCAATATTTTCATTTTATGATCACACCGCATTTTTTTTTTTTCAAATGTTTTCGTTTTATTATATAATATAATTATAATAAAGGTCCCTCAAAATAACCCTGAAATATTATTTGTCCATGTTTTGAATATGTATTCTCTTTTATTAAAACGAGAATTCGACGCATGTGGGGTTAAATATAAATTATTATACTATGCGGTGTTGCATAGATTTACAAAAATGCAAGTACGTGTGGAAGCTTTACCTCAAAAAGACACGATATTTATATTTAGGGTTGCATAGTGTAGTCTTATTTAGTGGTTTCATTTTATCTTTAATGATTAATATTGAATTTTTTGCATGAACTGTACGATAAATGGATCAAAAAGGAGTGTTGGTGTTCCTATTGTCAATATTAATCATATATAATCATATTAATCACATTAAATCATATTAATCATACTAATCATACTAATGGACTCCATCAAACAAGTTAATGAGTTTAATGCAAAATGTTTCAAAAACGTGACTTTTTACTATTTATATTACGCATATAAGTAAGTGTATGCTATTAATGCTATTATATTATATACTTATAAAGTTAAATAATGTATTCACTGCTTGTAAGAGTCTAATAAAGGTAGACCGACATTACGAACATTAGATAGTTTCAAATTTTTTAAAAACTTGTGATAAATAACTAATAACCAAATAAAGCAAATCGAATCACGGTGTTAGGAAAAATAAAATAACCATTTAATTTAAATCGCGTCTCCCACATGACTTTTTTGCATTGAAAAATTCTAAAAAAAATTGTAAAAAATAGATAACAATATTTTTTATAAAGATAAAGAATCTTTTTTTATTAAAATTATGCGAAATATATTTTTTGTTCTTAATAAGGATTAGTCATCAATTTTTTTATGCTTGGTCCGGGTGTCTTGCCGGTTTTATCATTTTAATGACACAGCAGATTATTAATATTATTAGTATTTCCTGCTAACAATTCATATATTCCCGATTTGAATAAGACCAATGTCGGTAAGATACCAATTAATCTGCGAAAGAAATTATGTGGCAGGTGAACAGGGATCCAAAAAAATGATGCTCATGTGTACATGCGATTGTTAAGTATAAAACTTATTAGATCTTCTATGAAAATCTGTCGGCTTTCACAAGGTTGGCGCTATTGTGTTTCCCTTATGATAACAATTCATGTTGATGCATAGAAAAAAGACTTGCAAAATTAATGACTTAAATAATGATTTACAATATTTGTCGATATGACTATGAATTAGGAATTAACATTTTTTATTAATTTATATAATTTATAAAAAAAAATTTTTTTTGTTTTCAATTTAGGATTTTTAACAGAGTAATTATTTAAAATTATTATAAAATTACGTAATTATATAATGTAATTTATCATAAAATTACGTAAGTTATATGACGTAATTTACAATTTAGCAACCCTGAAGGTCTTATTAACAAATCATTGAAATTCGTTACCAATTTTAGATTCTGCTAATTTAATGGATAAATACTAGACCTTTAAAGTTTTCGAAAATATCTTTTAGTACCACAGGAGAGGTAGTGTCTGATAGAACGGTTTAAAAACATCGTTCCATATATAGTCAAATCCCTCTAATTGCACCATTGACTAAAAGATAACATTTACGTTATAACCATTTATCGATATAGAGAGAATTTATTTAGAAAATCTTTTAACTATGGAATTAATAATGAATTTGCATTTATAGAAAGTGCAATTATGAAGGGTTGACTGCAAAGTACGAGTGATACAAACCTAGAATAGGAAATCTGGCAAAAAAAAAGTTTAGGTTAGAGGTGTAGGATTAGAAGTTAATTGATAGTTCACGATTGACAGAGTATTGAAAGAGTATTAATAGGGGAATATTTTTATAATAAGATATATATAATAAAATTTATTAAAATAATCAATTCCTATAATTTTATGATTTTTAAATTTAAAATGCTTGTAACTTTTTATTTACCAACCCAATTTTACAACTTTTATTAGAACTTTACAAAAAGTTATATAACTTAATAAATATATTATATATATTATTATTAGGATCACTACGTATAGCAGATAAGGAATTATTAATAGCATTCTCCTTTCGTAAACTATCAATTGAATCATAAATTATGTAAAAATTATAAAATTATAAATTAGTAACACAAGGTTAATTTAAACATCCGTCTTGTATTTTCAGTTTATGTCGGGCTGATCCGGGATAATCAATTTGCACACTCTAATAAGACATTCACAATACATTCAATGAGATTCAATAATAATGTAGCACACAAAAAAATCATGTGAGAATTTTTTAACTACGTATTATACACGCTCTGTAAAGGTGTAAAACTATTGGATTATATATTGTAAATATCAGATTATAAGTTTATAAAGAACACATTATTTTAAGTGTAGCCAAATTCTGGCTGTTAATAGGACACGCCTCTTGGTATTTGATTTTATTGGTAACCAGGTAGTAAAAATACTATATGTTTAAATGCGTTTACAATATTCCTTAAATAAAATACCATTATAGGCAACGAAAAAGAACGGATATATGCGAAATTTCTCACTGCACAATGCACTCTTGCTCAAAATATTTACCGATCTTTCGAGACGATAAATATATTCATTGATAGTAGTGAAACTTGATCATCAATCTGTTACCTAATAAATTTTTACACTTTTTACATGTAACATATTATGCCAAACAAATATTATCAAATTAGCCCTTACGATAAATTCAATTTTGATTCCGGTTTTTCCTGATTTAGAATCTCTAAAATGTCGCCATAAATCGGATAATAACAACACAAAAAAAAAAAATAATAAAAAATTCGTAATCTATATAAAATTTAAATCAAATAATTTGCTATACATGAATGAAAATAAATGCTATGTAAGTACAATTTTATGAAACAGAACACTAAAATCGCCGTCTTTATGTGTCATGCTCGTAAGTTAATCATACATGATATTCAACGATATATTAAGGAGCCATTGACTTAAAAAATTCCTAAACATAGTTGCGCATTGGCCTTCTATAATTTTCCTTATTTGTAAACATTTGTAAGAATAAATTTTATATCCCATACTATAATAGGGAAACAAGTCCGACATTAAAATAATGATAATACATTCACTTGGCGTGTTTAATTTAGTTTTGTCTAAAATGTTTTTCTTATTATAAATGCCATTTTTTTTCATTTAGGGGAATGTAAGGACTAATGTATGAAATTTTTCACTACGTAACTATTCCTAAATTAACTAGCCTTATTATTTATATATATATTTGTACTAATTCAGTTATCTAGTGAATGGTAGTTCTAACACAAAAGTTCTAACGTTAGCACAATAATTTATACAAAAAATGCACGTGAAACAACCTTTTGATTAAAAATTTTCCGGAACTAATTCGGGGGATCCGGATTTAAAGTTTTACGAATGAATGCTGACTAATAAATGTTATTAGCGTTAAGCTTATTTGGAAAAAAACAATTAAAACGCGCGTAATTTTTATTAATCTTTTCTTTGAAAAATTTTTCTGAAACATCAAGCAATTCCAAGTTAGTCTATCATAATACTCTAACAAAACACACTAATAAATATACTAATAAACTACACCTTTATTTACCTTTTAATTTAACATCACTAAATGTTTGATATATCACTAAGTGTTTGATATATCACTAAATGTTTGATATATTACGAATGTTTGATACGTTATGAATGTTTGATATATTATGAATGTTTGATATATCAGATATTACTTGTTAAGATGTTTGATATATTACGAATGTTTGATACGTATAATGTTAAAAGAACAAATTTTATTGCAGAAAATGTATGAAAGTTTTTACACGAATTAAATAGTAAAAGAAATATTCGAATCTATACAAATACTAAATTTTATTTACAGAAAATGTTGTCATGAGAACAAAAAGGTATACTGAATACGTTGTGTTATGTAGAAAAGACTGTATAAACCGAAATAAAATCAATATACCATATATATAAATAAATAAATAAATAATAAATAAATAAATATATATATTATATATGTATGTTTTTTTTTTTTTTTTTTTATATATCAGTTATTATTTGCAATAAAGCTACTTAGATCCATTGAGCTTGATGAAAAAATTCCCATAATTTACTAGCTTTATTGACATCAATTCGAAGTAGCTTTTGTGCATCACTTTTCTTGAATGGGAGTGCTTTTTGAGCATATCGGTGAGCTGCTGAAATAAGTGTATGCTTTCCAGTTAGATATTGTATCGGTGTGAGACGAAGAATAGACACTACATGTGCCTCTATAGGATGTAGAGCGTTATAGTGAGGTAGATGTGTGATAGATAATGGTTGTCCTTTCCAAGAAATTGCAGGTGTTATCTTTTCTAATGCATCATTATCAAGATTAAGCGCGTTGATATTAGACATTAATTCATCAATTTGCATTGGAAGCGGTGGTGGTATTCGAACAGATTTTGTATCATTTGAAGTAATATCGGTATTAAAAACTGACTCTAAAAGTCCTTGATCGGCCATTACTCTGACTAGACTATTTCCCTTTCGTTTTCGTTGAGGAACTGAAGTGTCTAAGCGTTTTGTTTGGTTACTTCTCGAATGACGTTGTCTCTTTGTTGACATTAACCTTTGAATTTTAAATTTTGTATCTTTTTTTGGAAGAAACTCGTATGACTCAGGTTCAAGTGCAGTCTGAGATTGCATAAATGAAAATTTTGGTGAATTAATAGGATCGTCAATTTTTTTAAAGGTTATTATAAACGAACTTACAGTGGAAGCTTGAGTATAAGGATTCTTGAAGGAATTTTGCTGTTGATTAACAGAGATTTTATAAACGTTTACGTTATTTTTATCATGATTAGTGTAATAAGACGAAGTATTATTATCAATGATTAATTCAGGTATCGTGTGACTTGTCTTAAGTGGGGATGACTTAATATTAGATAGTGAAAATCTAGAAAGACAGTGCGATGGCGTTTTTTTATATGACAATTCCGTTTTTTTAATGTTGTCTGAATGATCAGTTGGTATATCTAATAAATATTTTATAGGAGGAAAAAGAGTATTTGCCATTTCATTTTGTTTTGATCCTCTTAATGCTGATCCGTGCGGTGAAGGTGGGGGAGAAGGTAAAGAGAGAGAATTATGTTTCTCTCTATAATAAATAAAGCTTTGCTTACTGAAAAGTGACGTGTTTGAAGAAATCATTTTGGATAGTCAAAATCTATATTTTTAACAGAAGAAAATTTTTTTTGAACGTAAAAGATTCAGTTTGGAAAGTTTGGAACACATTTATTAAAAGATGTTACTTAGCATACAGTTATCTCTATTGATATTTTGATATATACCTAAAATTTAAAGTTTGTGATGCCTTTTTACTGTATATTCGTACAATTTATTGTTATTTTTATAATTTTTTAATCTATTTATAAATATATTAAATCTGTGCATATGTAATAAAACTATATATAGGTTTCTGGGATGATCAATGATTTCACGATATCAATTTTTAAAGGTGTGGTTGCATGTATATGTCATTGTGAATATCGCATTCATAAAAAAAAATTTATACCAATATATCATAAATTTTCTGGTTGGTGCGATGAATTTACAATCAATCTTTTATGGCATCTGTTATGGCCTTTTTTGTTTGTTTAAAGAATTTTGATTCTAGAAATCCTCACTAGGCGTTGTTAACCAAGAAAAACAAAAAAAAAACATTATTGATAACTATTGATATTAGTATGCATAAATATCACCCGCAAGGACCATCGCTCAAACGAACTATCAACAAGATTTTGCGATAAAAAGTTTGATCAAGCCTCTTTAACCATTATTAGCATTGATTCCCAAATTATCCGAGTATTACGTAACTCAAACTTTCAATTTAAAATAGGTTAGATAACGATGATGTGTGCTTAAAGATGCTATTAGTCAACGAACTTTACTATTATAAAAAAAATCATCCATGATTGATTGAATGATTTAATTGCATGATCATTTATATATGGGCAATTATTAAAAAAAGAAAAAAAAAACTTTTTATATTATAGCAAACCTTGTGATAAAATTCAGTTGAAGTTGTATTCTAAACATCCCGGAGGATAGCGATAGCGATAGTAGTAATAACTGCAAATCGTCGATCCATTGTACTAACGATAGAGTCAAAGTTATTTCTGTTTTAATTTTTATTTTGTCTCATGTCCCCCAATTAAGGTTACGATGATAGGTTATAAGTTTCGATGAAAAAGTCAATTACATTTAAAAGTTCTTATCAGTACGTGAATTATTCAAGTTATTTAAACAGTATCAATTCGGAATAGTTCATTGGTACTTTTTCGCATCATTAAATATATTTAATTTTGTAGCAATATTCTCACATTTGATTTTGTGTCAATATTCTTGATCATTCACAGAAATTACTCAAAGATTTAGTATTACCTCAGCGTAAAAAATAAAATAGACAATATAAATCAGCCCTTTATCTTTAAATTTCAATAATTTTTACAGTAAATATGTTATTAATCTAATCTTGATTAACACGTCTTAATTAAATTTTAAATTTATGTCACAAATTAAAAACATACAGATATTTAATTAATATCAGTCATGGGACATGTCACTTTGATCGTAACTATATACTTAAAAATAATTGATGCAAAGTTATTTGATTTAATATTAAGATGAAAACACAAACATAAAAATTCGCAAATTTACTATTATTATGTTTATATATTAATTTGTGTAATAGGTAGTCAACCAAATATTGTATCTTAAAAATTACTGTCGTATTTTCGAGAAATATCGTCCATGGGGCATTATTTTGTATAATAGCCCGAATCAATTTTAATTTAGACCAAAATTCGAAATTATACCCCGGACCCCTGGGCGTTATTACAGCAATTAATTTTTCCAATTTTATTTTGATTTTGATTTAGTAAAATTTTTTTTTATTTTTAATAAAAAATTATTTTAATTTATTATATTGTAAACTATAAAATAAAGAGTATGGATTTTATAGCTTTGCAATTAAGTTTCAAATCTTAAGTCAAGATTTATAGTTCAATTTAAACTAAAAATATAAAATACTTTATAACCAAAATAAAGTTAATATTTAAATACAAAATTTGTATAAAAAAGTTTAAATAAAAATTTTTAAAAAAAGATTATATAGAAAGAAGTTAATGAAAATAAAATTAAATAAAACTTTAAATTAAAATATTTTAATAACTATTAAACCAAATTTAATAATTTTTTTTTAATTTTAAATAATTGTAAAATTTAATATAAAAATTTTATTACATTTAGTTAAATATTTTATTTTATTTTTATTATTTTTTCTTATATTTGCAAAATAAAAATTTATATATAAAAACAAATATTATAAAATTTTTAAATTTTTAATTTATTGCTATAGCAATATATTACTACTTTTTAATTAATAAATTAGATTTAAACTTTTATACTACTGGTAATATACTCGGATTTTTTTAGATGCAATCTTCTAAATGTAATACCTCTCTAAATATATAATAAAAAACTAGCTTTATAATATAACTTATAAATAAATATATATTCTTTATTCTGCAATTGGCTATAATTGTTTGGCTTACTTATAAAAACTCTCTTTATAAACACAACTATATAATTATTAGTTAATTATTACATAATAATAGTAATATTATAATTTTATTAATGTTTTTTAATTGCAATTTTTTTTTTTTTTTTTTTTTAAACATGAAAAGGTGTACTTTATTTTATACAACTCCTTTTAAATATACACTTTAAAGCTAGTTTCAACAATATAAATTTAGAAAGATTTAACTATATATTTATTAAAAGCTTTAAAAATTTAAAAATTTTTTTTCTTAATTTGGTAGTCTTGCCAATACTGTTTATTAGATTTATACTAAAGTATTTTTGATTACAAATATCATAAATACAGTTACAACTATCTAATATTAATTACAAATATTAGCTTACTTAGTTACTAATTTATTCTGCAATTAGACTAGTTTCTAAATTACCAGATAGTTTCCAAATCTATATATATCCTACTTATATACTACTATACAATATCTACTAACCAAGTTCTGCTCTTTATTACTTATCACATTACTCTTAATTTATTTTTTTCAAATTGGTGTTTTTTGAGTAAGCACTCTTCTTGCTTCTAGTTTGGTGTTTCTAGAGGAGCTATCTTAAGTTTTAATCTGTATCTCAAGCCAGGTGCTGCTGTTATTATAAGACCTGTATTTCAAGCCATCTGCTATTACTATTAAGGGAGTTATTTCACTTCAATCTAGGTATTCGTACTATACACTACTAAATTAGGCTACTGCTTTTTTTATGTTCCTTAAAATGGGAGTTAAATATCTTATTTAATTACTATTACAAGCTAGTAACCCAGGATCCACACTTCTGCTATATTTCATCATCAACTTTAATATAGGTTGTACAACACATTACTCACTAGCTATCTTTATTTTTATACTACTAGAGTGTTTGCTTCTATGCTTTTTAGAGTTTTTTTTAGCTAGTTTTTCTTGTTTTTTGCACTAGAGGTGTTCTATATTTAATAAAGCTATTTTCTTACCACAGCCTTTTACTATATTTACTGCTTTTCTTATTATTTCTAAATATACTACTTTATACCATCCTCCTAATCAAGTCTGTTACTGAATATTAGTACTACTTAAGAGCCACTCCCTTAATATTTATATACACAGTTTTGTATAGTATTATCATTAGTAATCCACATTACACATAGTGTTTGTTTTCTCCACAGCTTGGGTCTTCTTCCAAGAATTCTTTATTGGTTAAATATATATATTATATGGTCTTACCACTATAGAGTTTTATATTTAAAAGCTCCCGAAGGTTACAAAAATAATTAACTAAATTAGCTGTAATTAAACTATTGATATTATCTGTAGAGGGTTAGGTGTCTAGATTACTAGACTATAAGATTCTAACCCTAAAAATTCAAAAAAATTAATTAATTTTTAATAAATTTTTATATAGTATAAATAAATTTAATAAATGCTATAGGAAAGAGGTGTGGTGACTTAGTATAGTGATCTAGTCGTCACCTTCTCCAAGTGGCAGGTCTAGAGTTCAAATCCCACGGACAACGAATTTTGAAAAATAGCTTGTGTTACAGTTTACAGTTGTTAATTATCGGTTGGATCTAGAAATTTGTAATCTCGGTCATACCATCTAGTTATGGGAGCTTTGGTGCAATAAATCTGAGGAACTGGAATAACTGAAAACCCATTTGGCAAGTCCCGAGTTTGGAGGTAGTAGTGATCCATGATAGTACCACAGGAGGGCTGAATTAGAACCGGGCCCAAAATCAGAGAACTGAGTGACCAGGTCCTAATGGCGGAGGACACACCAGCCAAACCGCTAGGTTGTCGCACCAGAGGAAAAAGACATATGCTCCAAAAATATGGACCAAGAGGAGGGCGTCCTTCAGGCACCTAAAGCCTAGGCAGACCAACCCTTCCG
>CAJVPY010003842.1:0-13453 GCA_910591965.1 Dentiscutata erythropus
GAGAATCGGGAAGATTGCATTGAAAACAGTTAGAAGATGGGAATAAGTTAGGTGAAATAGAATGAAAATGAAAGTGTATAGGTAGACTATTAAGTAACATTTTAATTTTAAAGGATTTAAGATAACTAAGTTTAGGATTAGTAAAATTGTGTGAATGTTTATAATTGTCGTTAAAGTAGAGCCATGTAGAGTTCCAGTTAATAAGATTAGAGAAGTGTAACTATTTATCAGTACATCTTTGAAAGGACTACATAGAAATAGTATTAGCATTGCAGATATTTTTAATGAAGCGTCTAGAAGGGCTATTAATTGAGAAGTTTTACCATTGAAGAAAGAAAGAAGAGTTGTGTATATTAGAATAATTAAACAATAAGATTGGGGAGAAAGTATGATTATTGGCAAGGTGATTAGCTAGATTATTGAAAGTGTCATCACTGTAAGCTTGGACTTTATAAAAAATTAGATCAATATTATATAATTTGATAGAGTTAATAATTATATGCCAGATTGGCCAAGAATTGAATTTAAAGAATTTAGATGCAGAGTGAGAAGTTTGAAGGAGCTTATTGTACTTGGAAATTACAGATTAAGAGTCTGTATAAATGTTAACAGAAGAATTGCATGGAAGAGTAGAAATAGCAGAGAGGATAGCAAGAAGCTTAGCTTTATATGATGAGAGCCAGTTGGAAATTTGAGCAAAGAAGTTGTGAATAACAGAGTTATTGTGGACTTGGGCCCATCCAATACCCATAGTACATTTCTCAGTACCAAAGTTTTTGACAGAGCCATCTGTATAAAAAGTGAACTCTTGATAAGGTTGATTAGCTAAAACAATTTAGAGAAGATTATTGGAGACAATATTGTTATAAAAAAGGGATGAAGTAAGAGAGTCTACAATATTAATAGAAGGTAAAGATGGAGTCTCAAGTGGGTTTTTAAAAGTAGTAGAATGAATGAATGAGATCAATATAGTTGGCGTTAAGTTTAAGTTGATTATTAGATTTTCTACCAAAGAATTGGTTAGAAAGAATTGAAGAAACTTCAAGTGTACAATGATTAGAAATACGAAAAGAGTTTAAGCTACAGCCTTGAAAAGGCTTATAGGCAATAAGAGGAAGAGGATAGCAAGTAGAAAGGGAAGAATTAATGTCATGTTGCCAGTGAGTAATAGAAATTGAGTTGGATTGATAGAAGACTTTGCGAACTTGACCAATGATAATATCATTATTATAGCAGGCAAGGACCCAGGGCTTATGGGATTTGTTAATTAAATTAGTTTGATAGGCAAATAAGTTAAGTTCAGAAGGTTGAAAAAAGAAAATAATAGAGTGAAAAGAGGAATGTAACAAGATAGTATTTTCTAAGTAGAGAAACTAGGCAGGCTTTTTCCCTTTGGGAATATGAAGTAATCTGAGAAAAAGATGAGACCAGTCAAGTAGTATGCTATTATTAGCAGAGCATAATTGTTCAAGAAATAGAATATTTTTGTGGCAAAGTTGCTGTTTAAAAGTATGGTATTTGGAATGATGAGAAATAATATTTTCAAGTAAAGAACTACCACCAGATGTGGTTTGTAGCCAAGATAAATTAGGGCTGGAATGAATGGATATGTTAAGAGAGTTAAAGAGTTGTATAATTTTGAAAGTAGTAGTATGTCTATTGGGACTATCTATTAGGGGATTAGGATGCTGGAGAATATTGGTAGTAGACCAAAGATTATTTTGAAGTTGTTGAAGTCTAATACGTGTAGTTGAGCCAAGGGTTGATGTATTGTTTATACAGTTAAGGAAGTTACTAATATGGTGCTGGAGTTGTATATTCTATAGGCTATGTATATTGTAAAGATTGTGGTTAGACATAGTACTGTTAGGGATGTAACAAGAAAGGTGGGATTTGTGTTTAGCAATAGTTAAGTATTTTCCCTGAATAAGGTTGCAGGTGGAGGAAAGAATGATAATATTTTGGATACGATATTCAGTAGTAGGAATAATAACAGTATTAATTATATAGGTGATTTGTTTAATGGTGATAGTTTTAGTTTTGGCAATATTAGCTAACTGTAGAGCTTCATCTTGAATGAGTTGAATTTGTTGTGTGTGCTTATTGTTAATAGTAAATCAGCAGCCCAAGAACTTGAATAGCTGGTGAATTGGAATAGATGAGAGATGAGAGTTAAGAAAGAAAACAGAAGCAGATAGATATTTAGATATCAGAATAGATTTAGAAGGATTGAATTAAATATTGGCCATATTATAAAATGAGGTTGCAGTATTGATGATTTTGTCAAGTTCTTCTTTTGATTGAGTAGTCCAAATAGTATCGTCTATATAAGCAAGGACCAATACAGAAGTATGATAGTGTTTGATGGAAGGGTGAGTAAGACTTGGTTGCCAAGATATAGAAAGTGTGTAGCCAGAAAAGTGTGAAGAGATATATGAAATTAAAGAGTTATAGTAAATTCGCCAAAAGAGAAGAGTAATAGTTTCACCTTGGTCAATACCATTTTTAACTGAATATAAATTAGTAAGACCAAGGTTGGTAATAACACGATTGGTTTGGTTAAAAAGAATGTTAGAGAGAATGTTAATAAGCTGTACGGGCATTTGAAGTCTATAAAGAGATTTTTAAAAAAGTTTAAAGTTAACAGAGTCATAAGCTTTACTTATATCCTGTGAGAAAAGCCAAAGTTAATTAGATAGCATCTTCAATAGTATTGTTCAAAATATGAATAGGAATTGATGTAGAATTGCCAGGAAAGAGCAACATAGATAAAAGGAGAAAAGATGTTATGTAAAGACAGAGTATTGTTAAGGCGATTAGTAAGAAGTTTGGTATATAGTTTTCTAATGTGTTCAACTAAGCTAATAGGTCTAGTGTTTGATAATTTGCCATCAAAGATAGGTTTTTTAGAAATGGGAAAGATACAGCCCTCTTTCCATTGTTTAGGTATAGTTTGAAGGGAAAGGCAGCATTTAAAGAGTGAAATAATAGCTAAAGTAAAAGAAGAGCCAGCATGTTTAATCATTTCATAACTAATACCAGAAGGGCCACATGCTTTGTTATTAGGAAGTTGGCTAATAGAAGAAGTAATTTCCTCTTGAGTAAAATTTGAAAGAATACTAGTATACCAATTGGGATCAATATGTGATTTGGGGTTATATTTGGTTTGCCAATGAGATTCAAAGATACTATGGTTAATGTTAGGTGAGCAGTCCAGTTATCAAAGTATTGTTGGATATGTGATTTAATAGTTGGGGGTCAGTAATAATATCACGATTGAGCTTGATATTATTGAATTTAACAGGATCTTTGTGACGATTTAGGATGCTGTTAATCATAGAGGTAGGGTTTGTTTGGAGTTTGGTATATCTTTTATCGATAGAGTTATTGATATGTTGTCTGATTTTTTTGATATTTTTAATGTTTCGGGCATGATAAATGTTTTTCTATTCTTCATTAGCTTCAGAGATCCAAGATGATAGAAGGTGATAAGATATAGGAATAGTAGAAATTTGTAAGCTTAAGGATTAGTTAAGAGAAGAAATAGTAGTATTAAAGTGAGAGGGGATAGTTGTATTGAATTTGAGAAAGTGTTTAATATGATGAATAATATTGCCAAGCTTTTTCAGGTTGGAGTAAAGTAAAGATGCTTTGGAAAAGAAAACATGTTGAAAATTACAGACTATAAATTTTTTATTGGGAATATGTTGAAGGGCAGCAGAGATAATACTAGTATTAATTTTGTGCCAAGTAGATTCAAGAGATTCATCAGTATGAATAGATAGTGGAGTATGGTTATGTATAAGATTGGTATCAACTTGGTTGGCAAATTCTTCCCACTTTGTAGAGTTCATAACTTTGTAGTTAAAAACTTTATGATGTGTTCGCGTTTTATGTCTATGTTGACTCTGTAGAGCATAAGGAAAGGACCAGCAGGAAATAAGGATTTTGTAATCACTAAGTGAGCTAGTATTGGTATTATCAGTTTCAAAGGAAGTTAGATAAGTTAGGATAGTATGGTAACTCCAAATGAAGTCAATTTTACTGCTGTATCTAGAACTTTGCCATGTAGGTAAAGATATAGAAGTGTGAGTTGCTAAATTGTACATGTTATTAAAGGTAAGGAATTGAAGAAGTTTAAATTTAATAGAAGAAGAGAGTGTTGAATTAACTGAGATATTAATATCCCCAAGAACAATAGGAAGTAAGTTAGAAGAAATTGCTTGTTGGATCCATTCAATTAAAAGATTTTGGGTGTGGAGCTTGTAGTAGAGTTATCACTAGGAAGATAAATAAAAATGATGCGAAATTTAAAATCATGTTTAAAAAAAAGATCTATAAACATAGCATATCCAGAGTGAGTAACTATGTTATATATATGAGGAGTAAGATGATTTTGGATTATAATAGCGGTGCTAGCTTTAGAGCTGTCTGTACAGGACCAATAATAAGTAAAAGAAGAGGTTGAGTGTGGTTTTGAATAAAAAGGATTGGAAGCAAGTTTTGTTTCAGACAAGCAAATAATATCAAGATTGTTGTTTAGGCAATATTCTTCCCAAACTTGTTGTTTTAGTCCTTGGTTAAGACCACAAATATTATGAGTACAAATTGAAAGATTGAGGGGGGAGTAAGGAGAGTTGGGACTATTAGAAGTAAAATTAGAAACAGAATTGTATGTATTATTTAATATAGAGGAGTTATAAGTATATAATCTAAAAGGAATAGAATGTTTGAGGTAAATAGTTTCATAGTCAGGTACAATAATATGATCTGGTAGAGGGCAGGGTTCACCAGGTGTGTAAATATGAGCTTTGCTAAAATCTGATTTAACAGATATAACAATCTTTTCATAGAGTTTGTTTCATAGACCAATAGTAAGTAAGTGTAAGATAAAAGAGTTTAGAGTTTGTGGGCTTTCGATGGGGGAACAGTTTTGAGATATAAGGAATCAGTTGTAACAAATGAGTAGATCATAAGATGTAGGAGTTATATTAATATGAATCTTGGGTAGGTCTTCTACTGAATCGCTCGCTGTATACCCAGCTCTCACGGTTCCACAAGGACTAGAAGTACTCTGGTTAAACATTAGAGTACTGTTATTATCTAATCTTTTCGGGTAAATAGGCTTATCTACCTGCCTACTTATATCATCTTCCTTATTAAATGCCAAGAGTACTTCTTTTAATAGGTGGTGGCTGTATTTATGGGAGTAGTAGAAGACTGGGCTATTAGAAAGCGAGTTGGGATGGGGAGGATTGGTTAAGAGGAATGGAGAAAGGAGAAGAGAAGTTAATGATAGTATAGGTTATAGAATTACTATTAGAAGGTGAAGTAGTAGAGACACTTGTGGGAGAAAGAAAATTGGGGGAAGATATAATAGTAGAAGCACTAGTAGATAAAGGAGATTCAGAAATCTCAGAGGTAGGAACTTGTGTAGAGCTTAGAATTAGGTCTGAAAGAGGGTTGTCAGATATAGAAGAATTGTTGGCAAGAAAGAGTGAATTCTCAATAGTAGAAGGGACTACAAAGTTAAGATTAAATTTAGTAATAATGATGTTTTCAGCTTGTTTGTATGCATGGTTAATATAATAGTTAGAAGTTTGAGAGGGTAAAGGTTGTTGATCCTTAATAATATCAAAGTAGGTAATAATACGAGTGAAAAAGTCAGTTTCAATAAGGTTTTGAGTAATTAGATCAATAGCTTGTTCTTTAGAAAGATTGTCAATACTGTGATTTTGGGCAGCAATATTATAATAGGCAATGAAGTATTTGTAGAAAAAAATATTACGGTGACTGGTAGATGTAGGAGTAGAGTTATTATTACAAAAATTTTTTCGGCTTGGTCGGCTAGTTCATGAAGAGTTGAGGTAGGGATTGGTAGCTTGAATGTGGCTTGGTATTTGTGATTAATAAAGAATATTGATGTATCAATATTTAAGTCTTGTAAATAGATATCTTCTTTCAGAAAAGTATTAAAGAAATCATCTAAGATTGCTTTAAAAAGTTTTGATGTATCATGTTTATGGTTAGAAACATAGGAACAGTTGGTGTGTTTACATGTAAGTAGATGGAAATTAAAATGGTGGAAGTATTCATTACGTTTGTCTTGAAAGCTGTAAGGTTTGAAGAATGAAATTTGGGATGAAAGTAAATTTTTAAGCTCGGTTATAAATTGGTTTCTAATTTGTGATTTAATAGAAAGTCTAGTGTCTTCTTTGTTTGGAATAGTTTGAAATTGTTTGCTATATAGTGGGAAAACCTTTTCGAACCAGGTATTGAAATGGTCAAGAGAGTTTGAAAGAGAGAGTATAGAAAATTGTTGAAGAAAAAGGGTTTTAGGAATGTTGAAAAGTAATTCTACATTGAATCTATTATCAGATTTGATAGTAACGTATTTGTCTTTCTTGTCATAGAAAATGATAGAAGAAGTAAATTTAAAGTTTTTTGGCCAAAAATTAAAATCTTCAGCAAATTTGTTGTAATTAATAGCTTGATAGTTGTTGGAAAGATATAAATGTAAATAGGCAAAATTGAGGCAGAATTGTAGTCGACTTGTAATGTTGTATAGAGGGATAGTAGCAGAAGATATAAAGATTTCTGCATAGTTGAGTTTGGTAAAAAGAATTGTAGTGAATTTATATAGGATTTTTTTAAAAGTATCTTCAAGGATATGGAAAGGAATAGGGGCTTCTTTATCAATAGAAGGGTTAATATGGTATATATAGTCAATGAGAAATTCAGGATGTTCACAAGCTATAACACGATTATGTAGTAAAAGCTAGCTTTGAGAGGTTGACTATTGTTAGATGTTGCTGCTTTAAGAATACTCCTAGGATAGAAGTTATGAAGATGACTTTTGAGAAAGGTAAAAAGTTTAAATGAAAAGTTTGTTTGAAGTCTAGTATTTGGTTTCATAGTATCTGTTATAGGGAAATTATGAATCCAATCAAAAGAAGGGTTTTGTTTAAGATGGGGAGATGATTGGTTAGAAGGTAATGAGTTGGATTTTTGTTGTAATACAGAAGAGTAAGTTTGACTTTGGGGTTGTTTATTTTTAGATGTAGAACTTTGAGCAATTGATGAATAAGTAGATTGAGAGGTGAAGAAGGACAAATATGGATTTGGAAGTTGATGGGCTTGGGGATCAAGGGGTAAGGATGAGGATGAAGCCACGGATTGAGTAGGAGGCCAAATAGTAGTAGTTGGTTAGTAGGAGGAAGGTTGAGGTAGGTTGTTTGATAGGTGTATCGACGTCCATCATTTTTGTAACAAAGTTTGAAGCATCATCGTCAAGAAAGTCTGGATTATTTACAGAAGGAGAGGTTTGGTTAGTAGTCAAAGTAGAAGAGTTAATAGAAGTATCATGAGAAGCAAAATCAAGTTTGGAAGCATCATTAATAGGTGTTAAGGGGTGTAGAGGGTTTTGAGTAAGAGAACTATAAATATATTCAGATACAGAAGAGAGAAGAAAGCAGCTTAGAAAACTAGGTTTAGGGGATGGATCAGATTGATAAGGAAGTAAAAGAGATCGGGGTGGGAAGTAGGGGGTTGGGAGAAATTTAATTGGTTTGGCTGAGTAATTGAAGTTTGGGCAGTTGAGGCTTGTAGGGGTTGATCAGGATGAGTTATAGAGGGTTGAGAAGTAATAGGAATAGTTTGAGTAGGTGGTTGGTATTGGGATGCCAGGATATTGAAAGAGGTAAGTGGTTTAGAATGAACAGTAGAAGTAGGAGTAGTTGGAGTAGATGAAGAGACAGGTGATTCAAAGCGCAAACATGCTTTGTGGAATAGTTGGTTATTTTTGAATAAAGCATTTTTATCAAGTGAATAGAGTTCAAGAACTGGTGTAAAGGTATATAGGATAGGCTGTTGACAAATAGTATATAAGTGTTGGCATTGAGTTGGGTTACGAGGTGAATGTTGGCTTTGGGATTAATTAATGGAAGGGTGAATAGAAGTATTAGATGACTTAGATGAGGAAGGTTGATTGACAGAAGTAAATTTGGTATGATATTTTTTGCAAAAGTAAGTTGCGGTAGCGGCAGTATGAGAGGCTTGAAAAAAGTAGATATTTTTACCTGTACTATATAGCTGAGTTAAGTATTTAGTAGAAGTGACCTTTATTCATAGATTTAGTACTATTAGGTTTATTATCATAGATCCAAATACCAAACCAATTGGAATACTGAGATAAAAAGGTGGCAAGATTGATAGTATCAGATTGTTTGGTGCTAAGAGTAGGTATTTGAGCTGTTTTTAACTTAAATATTAAGATAAAGATAAATTAGGTGTCGTAGAATAATAATAATAATGAATTATTGTAGAGGATAGAGAGAGCTTTGAAATAGTATAAAATTTGTTTCATGTAATATAGATCACAAAAGTCAAGGTAGGTTATACAAATCACGTGCAGATCACGTGTTACACGAACGTCACTTATAACCTGAGTATGCCCCGTGAAACTTGGATGACGTTGCTAAATTAAAAATAGAAAGAATACAAAGATATAAATAGTTAATTTGTGTAATAAATCTTAAAAATAGTGTAAATGGGAAGAACTACTAAAATTGAGGTATTTGAAAATGTAGGTGATGCAGGTTGAGGTTATATAGAAAATGTCTAAGTGGTTTTTGCCAAGTTGTTTTAGAAAAAAAAGGAAAAAAAATAAAAAAAGAGAATTGTAGGGAGTTAAAGCAGTAATTTGGACATAGCTCTGTCAGTTTTAAAGCTACAAATTTGTACTATAGCTTGTTATGACGGGAACTGTAAGCTCTTTAACTTTTTCTAAGCTTAAACAGTATGTTAAGAAGGCCGTTTGGTAGTATTTTGAGTAAAATACAAAAGCAGGCCAAAAAGCCTTAACTTGATGATTTTACAAGTTTTAGCAGTAATATTTAGATATTATGTGTAGCAGGAGGGAAGAAACAAGTTTATTTAAGAGACAAAACTATATTTGTATAGTAAAATAATAAGCAATAAAGTATTTTGGGAATAATTAAAGTGAGAATTTTTGTGTACGAGTGATAGTTGGGAAGAGTTTTATTGACTAATATCATAAATTTATATCTATCAAGTTATATAAACGCTATATAAAATTTTTATTTAGGTTTACAAACCTAATATAGACTCACATAGTTAGAATTTTTATATATAATTTAATATAGTATTTTTATAAATGTTATTTATTATTTATATAAATATAAAAATTATATAAATTCTATTTATATCTATATAAAAATAAATTAATTTACTTTGGCTATTTCTCAAAAATAACTAAGGTAATTAGTGTTTGATATAATAAGTAAAAATGTTCAGCAGGCCAAAAAACCCTCCCCAAACCCCTAGTTTAAGCTTCAATATTCACTTCTAGCTTTAATATTTAAGTTAAAATTTTTTCAAAATTTTATATAACTCTACATAAATATAGTTCAATGGGTGGCGCAAAGTGCCACCTATCTTATTTGTTTAATCAAATTACTGTTAAAGATTCTTTACAGAATTAATTATTTATTACAATATGCACAATAGGTAATTAAATTTTAATAATTTTCATTATAATTATTTATTAATATGGCTATAGTTGAGATTATTAATTTTTACTATAATTCGAAGTAAAAATTTCTATTATAGAACTTGCTATTCAATAATCATAGTATGTAGTCACAGTTAAGTTTATTGTATTATAAATTATTATTACAGTTAATCACATGTTCTCTTGAACACAATCATTAAGGTGAATAGAATTAAACTTCATACTTATCTTAGTAATTTATTGAATGATTGAATGATTATAGTTAATCAATGTCTTGTAACACATTTATTAGAGTGAATCGAATTAAACTTCATACTCACATTGTTAATTTATTTAAATATTTATTGCAGTTTGCAAAAAAATGTGAAATATGCAAATCAAAAAAAAAAGTAATCAATGATTTCTGATTCTGATTGCTGATTTTTTTAACATTTTTTTGCAAAAATAAAAGTTATAGTTTCATAATTTGTAATATATTATGATTTAACATCTTTTGTAGGAAAATATTTTGTATACTCTTCAAGTTGTAAAGAACTTGATTGTGTAATATTAAATTTTGCTTCTTTTCTTGCATGATAAGCAAGAAGAAAATTTAAAAGTTGCACTAAATTCAATCATATAAGAATTATTACATAATATTGCGAGAGAACTTTATAACTTATATTTTTACTACAATAAATTTTAGAAGTTGATAAAAAAGACATTTGTGCATCCAAAGTATGTTTCGAGATAATAATTTTAGTCATTAGAAATAGATTTTTTTAAAAAAATGTATAATAAATAAATATATATAAGACTTTATATAGTATAATATTAGTTGATATACATATATCATCAGAAGTAATATTAAAAATTCAGCAATCAGAAATCAGAAATCATTGATTTCTTTTTTTTTTGATTTGCAAATTTCATATTTTTTTGCAAACTATAATAAATGATTACAGTTAATCACACATTCTCTTGAAGCACAATTGTTAAAGCAAATTGAATTAAACTTCATACTTACACTAGTAAATTATTGAATGATTTAATGATTACGATTAATCAATGTCTTGAAACACAATCATTAAAGCGAATCAAATTAAACTTCATACTTATCTTGGTAATTTATCTGAACGATTAAATGATTACAGTTAATCACACATTTTCTTAAATACAATTATTAAAGCAAATCAAATTAAATTTTGTACTCGCTCTAGTAATTTATTTGAATGATTAAATGATTATGGTTAATCAATGTCTTGAAATACAATTGTTAAAGCAAATCAAATTTTATATTCATCTTGATAATTTATTTGAATAATTAAATAATCACAGTTAATCACATGTTCTCTTGAAACACAATTATTAAAATGAATCTAATTAAACTTCATACTCACCCTAGTAATTTATTGAATGATTAAATGGTTACATGTTTTCTTGAAACACAGTTGTTAAGGTGAATCGAATTAATCTTCATACTCATCTTGGTAATTTATTAAACAATTGAATGATTATGGTTAATCAATGTTTTAAAACACAATTGTTAAAGCAAATTGATTTAAACTTCATACTCACCCTGGTAATTTATTTAAATGATTAAATGATTACGGTTAATTATATATTCTCTTAAAATATAATCATTAAAGTGAATCGAATTAAACTTTGTTCTCACCCAGGTAATTTATTTGAATGTTTATCATAAATGATTATAGATAATCACACATTCTCTTGAAGCACAATTGTTAAAGCAAATCAAATTAAACTTCATACTTACTCTGGTAATTATTGAATAATTTAATGATTACAATTAATCAATGTCTTGAAACGCAATCATTAAAGTGAATCAAATTAAACTTCATACTCACACTGGTAATTTATTTGATTAATTAAATGATTACTATTAATTACACATTCTTATAAAATACAATCATTAAAGTGAATCAAATTAAATTTTGTACTCACTCTAGTAATTTATTTGAATGACCGAATAATTATATTTAATCAATATCTTGAAATACAATCGTTAAAATGAATTAAACTTAACTTCATACCCACCCTGGTAATTTATTTGAATGATTTAATAATCACAGTTAATTGCACATTCTCTTAAAACACAATCATTAAGGTGAATCAAATTAAACTTTGTACTCACACTGGTAATTTATTGAACAATTGAATAGTTATAGTTAATCACATATTCTCTTAAAACACAGTCATTAAGGCAAATTGAATTAAATTCAAGATTGTTGTGCTTAAGTAATAACGTACAAAAAATATCAAGAAGAAAACTATCTATAATCATAAGAGTTTACACAATAATTAAGCAACAAACTATAAAGCATTTGCAATAATTACTGAGATTTATATCATTTTTAGTGTAGAATACAGTGTTATTTTTAAAATTTAAACAACATCCAATGGTATCACCAGTAGAAAACGATGGTCCGTAATGATTGCCTTTTCTCAAGCAGACAAAGAATTTTTCATCATTTCTGTGATAGCCCAAGAACCATTATTCCATCCTATGAAAAAATGTTATGAATGACTATATTTAATATGCAAAAAAAGAAAGTAATAATAAGTTTTAATTACCTGGCATTCTATTTAAATTAATTGTCTTTTTACAAAATCCAACTCTAAGCTTTCTTTTGAATAGAATATAAAGAATATAAACAAATTTAGTTTAATTTTATTGTGAAATAGATTTAACATACTTATTTTTTCCTTCATCTATTATATAAACTTCAAAATAAAACAACTTGCATTGCAAGGGAATCGGAGGCATCTTTATAACTTTCGCCCAAACCTATATGTATTAAAAGAAAATTATATTAATTTCGAAATATTAAATAATTTGTATTATCGATTTGAAATGCGCATGATTATGAGAAATTTTTGATAATTCAAGCTATCCAGTCTGAATTACTATAATGCTGATAAAAATTTAATGTGTATATAATTTGAAAATATCACAATTTACATAACACTAAGTCTCACCTTGATAATTCACTCTAAGTCCGCTCGAATCAATGCTCAAAAAAGTAGATTTATCATCAAGATTCTATACATTTGGTAAATCCATGAATAGCATTAAATATAGAGTAGGCTATTTTTAAATTTAACATAAAATTAATGAATCTTTAATGTTCTAGAATTTTTTAATACAAAATCTTATTAGGCCACTAATTAAATTTGTAGAGTGAGTTTTTCAGTTTAATAAGGAGATAAAAAATTTAGAGATTAGCTATTAAAAATTTATAATTCATCTTAGAAAGATTATTTAAACAATAATAATGCTTAATTATAACCTTAAAAATTTTATCAGAAAATGTTTTTAATTGCTTTTTAAATTTTCACTAGTTAGGCTAATTTTGAATTTATATGAATACTGTGCTTATTATTAATATAATTTCATTTTATTAAATTCTTATTATCTTAAGGTTTTATATTTTATGTGAAAAAAAAATTTACAAAAACATTAATTCTTTTATAGATCTTTGTAAAACATGAAAAACTATAAGTATTTTCTAAATTAATAATTTCAATAAGTGGAGTTTTTAGAATTTATGATCTCAGATAAAATAAGTGGAACACTTTAAGAACAAGTACCCCAGTGATAATCATGAATAATCACCCTCGATTTTATCACACAATTAATTTAATTGGCCAGAAATATAAACAAATCAGGTGATATGAGATGATATGATAGTATTACTAGATTTGTATAACTATAATTATCTAATGCACTATCACTATCGATATTGCTCTATTTAAATCTATTTAAGCCACTTATTATTATTAATTTGTTCTATGAGAATAGTGGTTATTTCTAGGGTTCCTAGGTTTAGTTTAGTTCAAGTTCAGGTTCAATGAACCTGAACTGAACCTGAACCTGAACCACAAATTTTGCAGATCTTTGAACCTGAACCTGAACTGAAC
>CAJVPY010003843.1:0-13452 GCA_910591965.1 Dentiscutata erythropus
TTTTTCTAAAATTGGTCATTGATAATCATCGGCAGATTTTCAAATAACATGTACACCGGATGCTTTACTATAGCCCAGTACGTACGTACGTACGTACTGTACATAGGTTCAATTGATCAGCGAATTCATGCATCACACAACACAAGGATCAGGAATTTTGAAATAATATTAACTGTTTTTTGAACTTTGAACGGAGGTATCTCAATAACTATCTGGTTAACTTTAACTATTTTCGAACCCTATTAATCTATAGAATACGAAAATAGGCTTTACTAAGACTCACTCATTCAAAATTTATGAGAGTATAGCCAAAAAACCTAGTTTTTATTGATTGGCTAACAAACCGAAAGACCTAATATAATAATGGATATTTTTATACTAGACAATTAGTATTCAACAGGGAATCTTTGGAAATATTATTATTTTCGTGTAAAAAAAGGTTCTCTTCTAGTTGATATTTCAGTCATTACACTGCCCAAAACCTTAGATGTCAGCTGCTTGTGTAGATTATTGACCGAACAGCATTTCTGGAGCAACATAAAGCATAACTCCATAATTATTTCCCCTGTAATAATATTCTTGATAATCCTATATCTAAGACATACAATATTACCTTTTCTCAATTTTGTAAAATATTGCTACTATGAAAATTTGTATGATATATCCTACTTTGTGAATTCGTGTTAAATCAAATAATATATACATAAGTTATTTAAATTTTCTTTCCCACGTAATTTAATTCTAAAAATTTCCTTCATTAGTATAGAAATATATACTACCAATTAAACTACACTGCACATAAATAATTTATATAACAAATTTATATCAGTTCGATAATTAATAAATAAATTTTTTATAAAACAACTATTTTCAACTTACTTTTTTCAAAAAATTAAGCGGTTTTGTATCGGATAATCAGTTTTTCGTATAGCATCTAATCAGGTTGTTGAAAATGTTGTGTCAAAAGCCTCCCACCCTGATTATTTTACCAAATTTAATCCATTCGATTACATTCTTATAGCCAGCGATTTTAAACTTAAAACTTAAAACTCCTTGATATAGTAATCTTTATTCTACATGAACTATTAGGTATGGATCACATGCTATAGTAGTAGTAGATCTCTAAAAAAAAATAAACTTTGGTTAATCGATATAATAATCAACTAAAGTCGACTAGTTGATAGTAGTCGGTCACAAAAAATTGACTTTAGTCTATCTATATATATACTGTATATATTATTATTATTATATATATACTAGGAGATTAGGATCTAATAAATGTCCGAATCGAAAAATTAATGTGAATATTAATAAAATATTACTGTAAAAGGTCATATACATACAAGACCTAGTTCTCTTCCTATTACATTTCACCCAAAAAATTAATTAGTAAAACCTTAATATTCTTTAAGAATTTATTATTTGATTATGTACTTTATTTTTCATTATAGCTATTTTTGATCTAATGTGATTGGGTACACAGACTGCATTCCAGATTCACTTTTACTCACGTTTACTCGTACGTACGTATGTACGTCCTTGCTCTCCTACAAAAAATTGTTCACCTCCTGTAGTTAGTGACACATAGTTGGGAGTAACATATAGGGGGATACCAAGCAAATTGTTTTTAGTGAGTTTTTTTAAAATTTTAAATCAAAACATCTCAACAACTATTAAACTAAACTTGATAAAAAATTTTTATTTTAATTTTATGACTGCATAAATTTAAAATAAAAAAGTTTTTATCAAGTTTGGTTTAATAGTTGTTGAGATATTTTATTTTAAAGTTTTAAAAAAATTTACTTAGAGACAATTTGCTTGGTTTCTACTATAAATGCTGGTGAAATATGGTGAAATGTGGTGAAATAATTTCACCACTATTGGTGAAATTGGTGAAATTAATTTTACCAGCATCTATAGTTTCTACTGGCACCCCCATATAGACATATTACACTAAATACATAGTCAAAATCTATAAAGGCTATATATTATATATATTAATAAAATTTTTGCCATAATAATAACTTTTTAATTTAGAAAAAAAATTACAAATAATATTAAAAAATAAAAATATAAAAAAAATTTTGCAAGGCCTCACCTTAACACAAAAAAAAAAATTTTTAATATATTAGGTAAAATATTTTAAAAATACTAATTTACTATTATAATTAAAAAAATATAATTAATAATTATAAATAGTTAAAAATCTTTAAAAAATACTAATTAACTATTTAAAATACAATAAATTATAAATAGTAAATTATACTATATATAGTATATATTAAATTAGAAATCTAGATATATAATACAAAGTTTATATTATATGGTTTGCATTTTAGCTTAAAAAGTAAAAAAAACAGTTTCTGCAATTATTTTAGCATCTTTAGTCTAATTTGGATAAACTTTTTTTGAAAATAAAGGCTCTTCATAAGACGCATCTAACAAAAAATATCTAAATATAATAAAGCTAGTAGTTAGTTTAACAAAATAATATTTAAATTTTTTTTTTTTTTGTTACCAAATAAATTACTAGTTCTATTAAGATAATATCAAAATCAAAATATAATAGAGAATATTTAGAATTTTTATTTTTAAATGCATTAATTAAATTTATTAAATTTCTTCGTAGTGAAGCAAATAATAATTTTTTTATAAATTATTATATACTGTATTTTTAATTTTTAATTAGCAATGTTTAATATGATAATGTGATGAGGCTATAGCGATAGATTATCATTATATATTTAATAGAATTTATGTTTATTATAATTTTTTATATATATTTTATTAAAAACTTTTATAAAAAAATTTCAAATACAGTATAATAAAATATAAATACTGTAAAATTTCTGCACATATTTTTTAATTACTGTGCAATATTTGAAGTACGCCCAATAAGTTTTTTTTTTTTTTTTGAACATTATTTTGTTTACTATATATAAATCAGCAGATATAAAATATATTAGATAAAGTACGTGTTATTCCGAGACGCCCACTGGCGTTATTTTAAAAAATTAAATATATTATCTCTTTTACAAGAAATAACGCTCATGCCCGTTATCTCAGGATTTTATGGTAAGTAAATCAAATTTAATATCGTATGATACCTTTGTATTATCCCTTAATCCATCTTACAGTGATCAAGCTACAGTATATCGCAGTTCATTTTAATCACATATATGATTGGAAGTATATATCGTTTAAAAACGGAGTTGTTATTGATTTTATTATAGTGGGACTGTTTTAGAGATATATATTTTGTAATACAGTAAAAAGTTATACGTAAAAACATTTTGTTTTAATTAGAATAAAAGACATACTTATTTTTTAGGGTGCGTTTTGTTAACTTTTTAGATAATATTGTGTGTTAGAGTTTTAATAAGAGTATAAATGGATTTTAGCAGGGTTCGTATTTTAAACAGGGACCCGATTTTCAGCTTAAGCCGCGTAAAATATTATTAATTAGAAATTTTTAATTTATTTTAAATTTGCAAGATCTTTTTTTTTTTTTTTAATAAAATAAATAACTGGTTATTAAGATATTTTTAAGATATTTTTTAAGCTACTTATGCTACTTAAAGCTATTTAAAGCTATTTAAATTTATACAAGATTTTATTCAACAACCATGTGCACAGCCAAGTGAACGAAAAATGGAAATTTATAAGCTATAATTATGTAACTAAAAACATATATACATTACCAAATTTGAAGTTCTAATCTAGCCAAATTTTTTCCATAAGCTTCACTTTTTGCCATTTCCCAACAATCATCACTTTTTACTACAACAACATCCCCACGTTTATTCCTAAATCTAAGATTAATACTATCAATTGTAAGATTAAATCTTGATTCAAGTAGCAATAATAATTTGTTATATGAAGAATCCATTGGAACAGCGAGAGCACGACGTTCGGTAGGGAATACACATGTTAAGTATAACTTTAAATTTTAAAATTTTAAAATTAGAAAAGAGGAATTTTTATGAGAAAAAAAGTAGTAGATAAAAAACAAAATATATGTAAAGTAGAATAAATACTTTTTGCCTGTTTTCTTTAGTGAACTCATTACGAATGCCATTTTTCTTAAAGCATAACTTTTCAATTTCAGACTCAATATTGGCCAATTTTGAGGAATTTTAAAAAGTATAAGGAATCAACGTGAGAGAACGTAAAAAATTAAATTTTCCTCCTGATGGATCAGCATGCAAAATTGTAGAATCTAAAAGATACGGGTAACCACCAAGATGATGACGATACTAAATATAAATATAAATATAAATGTAAATATTAAAAAAGATTAATAAAGATAAGAATCAAATAATAATAATAATAATATTATTATTATTTATATTATTATTATTATTATTATTATTATTAGAAATAAAACTTTAACATACTGTTCTTTTAAAATTCGGCTTAAATTTTATAAAAATTTTTTTTTCAGTAGAAATCTTAAATCCACATAATTGATCAAATGGGATAGAAATTTCATCAGACATCCCATTGAGACAACAAGAAATTTCACCGCCACCATTTAGATTCAAATCACCACCAACTTTATACAAAAATGCCAAATCACCTTGATAGCTGGCATTTATGATAGTTTGATGAGAATCGTTCATATAAGTAAAATGACATTGAGAAATATCAACTTTTGATACTATCTGAGGTTGTATGGAAGTTGTAATAGTTGAAGAAGAGGAAGAAGAAGATAGGGTTTCAGAAGAAGTAGAAGTAGGTTTAGAAGTATTTAAAGAAGTAAGATATTCAAGAGAAGTTGAAGATATTATAGAAATAGTTGGTAAATTTTTCAAATTTGTAGGCTGGGTATACGCCGAACCTATATTACGACGAACTTCATCTTGATGGGAAACTGTATCATCAATAATCACACCCTTAATAATATCGTCAATACTATCACCAATATTATTAGTCTTATTATTGTTAATTCTATTGTCAAAAATCAATTTATCATCATTCACATTCGTCGTTGAATAATCATCATCATTTAAAGAAATCAAAATATCATTGTCTTTATTCAGCTGATTCGGTTGCTGTGAAGTAGAAGAAGAATCACACCATAACGATATTTGTTCAGCCATTAAATCTGATAATGAAGAAGACAAATTGATATTTGCATTGTTTCGAAAAAAATTCTTTGTCTCATCTGCATTATTAACAGGTTGTATAATTGGAGATGTAGGTGGGGTTACTTTTTTTTTTAAAAAAAAAGAACATTCGCACAAATGGATAAAATTTTTAAAAGTTGATAAAAAATTTTGATTAAGTTAGTAAGACAAGATCTATAAAAAAAAAAAAAAAAAAGAGTAGACAAAATAAAAAAAAATTTTTTTTTATTTACCATAATATGAAGTAACACTATTACTATCGTCCCAATCTTCATAATTTTGATCCATTTTTTTATCAACATTAAAAGAAGGCAAAAATAAAAAAAAGAGACAAGTTACAATTCATAAATTTTTTATACGTGTAAAAATTTGGAATGACGTGTGTCGATAAAAACAAATCAAATACATATATATAAGTGTATATATACTTAAATATACACCATTGATTAACTAGATTTCTGGATTAGAACAGGATTTTAGATCTGTTTAACACATATTGATAATCGCTATGCGTCTACAAGTACTGAATTTACATAACGATAAATACTGTATAACTGATAAGTGTATAATATATATATACAGTATATAACGGATAACGAATTTTTTTTCGTAGATATTTATATATATAGTAGGAGTATATGACAATATACAAAATTGGTCAAGAATGATGTAAAACCAGAAATCAAACTATACAGCGAGTACTGCCTGAATATACTAAATGCAAAATTTTATTTAATGAAATACTGAAATAAATGAATGCAATTAACAAAACAATACCAGTACTGTACGTAGAATGATAGTACCCACGTGATTAATGGAGATCAGTGTATCCCACATAATCCCACATACTGTAGCTTCCCACATACGTATGTACGTGCCAATGTGGTATCAAGTTATATCAAGTTATTAAGCGCAGAAGTACATGAACGAAAACGAACAAGTTATATTCAACTTGACAGCTAATACAATAAATATAAATACAGAAATACTAGTTATCAGTATGTTATTGGTCGCGGAGGTTTGTCAAGTGGATACATCATCATAATGCGACCAATCGGAAATACAGCAAAGAAGCAAAATTAGTAAATCCCAGATGATAGGGGAGGAATGCATAATGATAATGAACAGACTTAAATATAAAATCGCATAAATGGCAAAAGTAATCAAATTCTTATAATAAATGCCAGAATTAAATGGTTTGTCATAAGTAGTAATGATAAATGAAGAAATATATATATATATAACACGCGAATGATTGAATGATGAAAGTAATTTAAAAAATTCAGTTCAAAAATGTTATGTTAAATATAGATGGTTATTTTTGGTATTTTTTTTATACTAAAAAATTAAATGAGGTTCTTTTTTTGAATTATTATATAAGAAAAGGCAAGAATAAAGATTATGAATTCATTGATTGGATAAAATGAATTTCACAAGTTTAAAACGTCATACGTCAAAAAAAATTCTTACTCGATTTAGCCAAGAATCAATTTAAAAAATTTCTCTTATTACACTCGTACAAAGTTATAATGACAAGGTTCGCATATTAACATACTTTGTTCTCACCCCTTTCTCGGTATGATCCATACCAGATCCTACTCATTATTCAATTTCCGCCTTCATTTTAATTTTATAATTCTAGTACAATTAAAGACCCTTTATTCAACTAATTATGATTTTCACTCATGATACTACTAATTGGGATAATTGAGATAATAAAGAAATAATAAATTGAGATAATTGAGATCAGAGTTTAATCGATAACAAACAAATTAGAATTTGCAAATTAGATTGAATACAATTAGATTTTACAATTAGATCACGGAACTTCTCCATTGTTAAATTGTTTCATTTGTAAAACCGGTGCACAACACACAAAAGAATCACCAAATTGATCACTTAAAATAAGCATGAAACATTTTATCAAAAAGACTCGGCTCTTGTACTGTATATTCGCACATTCGTTACTAATTAAACCAATCAATAAGAATATCTATTGAGTCTGTGAATTTTTTTTTTTTGTAAAAATGCTTCGAGAATTCAATTTAAATAGAGATTAGATCTCTGTGTTCCCTCACATTATTTTTACTCCTCCCACTTCTCCTTTAGCTTTTCTCCTTTATTCAGTGATCTTTCCTTATATTCTTCTTCTTCGTTTATCTTCTCTTGTGCTACTTTTTTTTCTTGTGTTTCAACTTTCATTCCTATAATCACTATTATTGCTTTTTGTTTCTACCACAAGAAAAATAATTTTATATAATAATCCGTGAAATATTTTTTCCGCTGTGTTTTAGGTTAGTTTCGTTTTTTTTTTTTTTTTTTTACCTTTGGTTTTTTCAAGAAAATAGATGTGACAAAACCCCTTGCCCGTGTTAATCCTTCGTATATCCCCCTTCATTGTTGGTTTCGTGTAGTGAAGGATTTCCTCCTTTATTTTTCCGTGACGATCTATATCTTCTGTTGTATCACTTATATCTCTTCGTCGCGTTTCTTATATTTTTTTACTAGCCAAGGTAAGGAAACAAGAAATCCTCGTGATTTTTCCTAAAAACTATATCAATATCTTTTTAACTATTTTTTTTTTTTAACTATATTTCATCGATTATTCTTGTTATATTCTAGTCATATTTTAGTCATATTTCTAGTTATATTCTAGCTATATTTGGAGAATTTAATAATGGGTAAGAAGCTTAATAATTGTATTTCTTCTCGATTATTATCCTCAATCGGTTAATATAATTTATTCGCTCATAAAATTCATAAAACACTTCAAACTCATAAAACGCATCAAAACACATCAAAATATCAAAAAAAAAGCATATTACTTATCTAAATCTAAAATTTCAATCTAATCTTTATCAGAATCTAAACCACGATTAATTGCTCCAACTCCAAATCAAGTGAGCTCATCATCTACAACTCCAATTGATCCATCTCGATTTCGTAGAACCTATCAATTTTATCCTCCGCTACAATCACGAGATCCTACTCAACCAATCATTAATAATTGGATGATGCCAATCTTCTCTTTACATGCCCCAAACCCTCATCATCTTCTTCCTTCTACTTCATTAAATAATCAAAATCATATGTATATGGTACCATTTTCTAATAATAATAATAATCATATAGCCTTTTCTTCCTCTTCTTCTTCCTCCCATTTTTCGGATTCTATCACTCCTCGAATTTCTTATCCTGTAAATTCCCCTAATCTCTCTTCAAATCTTAATTCCCCTCCATCTTCCTCTTCTGTCTCGCGTAACAGGCATAAATGTGATTGGCCTGGTTGTACTTGGAGTTTTAAACGTTTAGAACATTTAAAACGTCATATGATTACTCATACTGGTGAACGTAAATATACCTGTCATTATCCTGGTTGCGGTAAAAAATTTGGAAGATCTGATAATTTTGCCGCTCATTATAAAACTCATACTAAATCTAATCCAAGAAGATCAAGAAAATCTACTACTAGTATTTTAAATAATACTACTGATATTTCTGCTTTGGATATTACTCTTCCTCATGATAATTCTACTTTAACTAATGGTATCTCTGGAATTATGACTATACAATTACCTCCTCCTGCTTCTCCAAATACTTTACCTCCTTCTTCTTTAACTCAAGATCAAATTGATGCTTTTCATTATTATTGTGATACTACTTCTGCTAATACAAGTTCTCGTCCTTCGATCTCTGAACATACTACTACCCCCGCTGATCCCACTTTACGATACAGAGAGTGTTTCTAGTGTTTCTAGTTATATTCTTTCGTATCTCGTATCTATCTACTTTTTTTTTTTTTTTAGTTCATTTAGATTTTTTTTTTTTCGGTTTTTTTTTATAGAATTTTAATTCTGAAGGACTTTATCAAAAAAAAAAAAACAAAAACAAAAAAAAACTTTCTGTTAGATATAATTCTTTAGTAAATATTTACCGTGACGTAACGTAGTTGGTATTTTTGTTTTTTCACATCATAGAATGATTCAAATAAAAATTTATTTGCGCAAAGGTGCGTTTTGGCGCTTACTTAATTCTTTTATCGTTATTAAGATTTGCGTGTCGGTATATCCAGGTCGATATATCAAGATCGATATACGTATAGTTAAATAAATTCTCGTGTTACTGGAAGTCTTAATCGATCGAAAAAAATAAACGTACTGTACCATTTCACCGAAAATTTTTTCACAGGCATCTTAGGTCATAGACAATTTAATTTACAATTTTATTTTACAAATGATTGATTCACATACAAGTTCATTATAGGCGGTTTATTTCATTGACAGATTTTCTATATAGATTTCGCCGACATCATACCAAGTGCGACTATTTACTAAAAATATTGTATACACCTGCAACTAATCACTAACGTATGTAATGGCTGTCGGTGAAATGATTGACAGTAAACATCACCGCTGACACGTACATAAACTATAGCCTACCCTAATTCTAATAATCTGTCTGAAACAATTTTCTGTATAATCCCCCGATCACTATGCCAAGATCACGGGGGATTAATGAATAATATCCTGATCCATATGTGAATAAGCGGAAATAAAGTTTCCGCTAATCTCCAATGGGCCAGAATATTATTACAAATAAACTTGTATGTGAATTGATTTATTAGAAAAATGTTTAAATTTTAAAAAAAGGTAAAATTTTAGCAAATATAAGCATTTAATCTTAAAAGTAAAAATGTAACCACCTATTATATGATAACACTTGGTTCTATTTATCAAATTTCACAAATCCGCCGATATGATTAACCTGTTTTAAAATCATAAAATTTAATTTTTATAATTTATTGTCGCGGATGATGGTGAAATCGGATGATCGTGAAATCCACGTGACCCGGGACCCCAGGCCTCATCATGTCACACACGAAAGATTCCGAATATCGTGTAACATGATCATCATCAAAAAAAAAACACCCATCTATCGCTATAGAGCGAAATTATAATCTGTGCTCGGTTGGTGGTCATGTGATGATCATCGAGTAATATTCAATAAACATAATGCATATGAATTTATAGTTGTGTAACATACAATTAAAGAAATATGTCCGTACGTATGACAAGATAATCTTATGACTCTATCTCGTTTGCGTAAGTTTTCTAAAAGAGGGTTAAAATTAGGGTTTGAGGCACGGGTAAAAAATCGGCATGCCTTTATGGGCATGCCTTGGATCGCGGCATGCCCAGTATGCCTATGGGGCATGCCCTATCTAGATCATGCGCGATCACATGACAATCAACCAATCAAATTCTATATCGCAAGTTCGACAAACGATATTAAATAGAAAATGGTTCACATTTTTCATTTGTGTACAACTGCATTACTACAATAACGTTAGACACATGTAAATTTTTTTAATTGTTATAAGCTTGTTTTTTGATCTTAACTGTTATTATATTTATTTGCATATTTTAGAAAGCCGATCTCAGAAAAATAGTTATATTTATTTAAAAAACAGTACAAAGTGATGAATATATATAATTTTAATCTTTAATAAATATTACTTTGCGATAATATATAAAGTAGGCTTGGACATTTTATATTTTTTCCAACGTACTGAAGTAGATTAATTTTAAGATAAGTTATATCAATATAAATGCATACTTCGCTAAGTATATAGTTTTAATTATTTACTATTTGTCTAAGAAATAATATTTTCAATAGACCAGCCTTCTTCGCAATCCAAACTTTGAAGCACAGAATAATTATGGGCCTCTTCAAGCGAAAAAGCTATCTGATCTCTTTCAAAAACAGCAAAATCAAAAAATTCATCCATTACAGATGTTTCTTTATATTCAGCATCAACAAAATCAATATCCTCCTCGATTTTATCTGGTTCTTCTGTTTCATCATTATCTTCGTCCACATCGCTATTGTTTTTTTCAGAGGTTCAGGTAGTGATAGCTTTTTTTGCCTAATCTTTTTTTTTTTTAGAATGACTTTTTGAAGCTCATTTTTAATTTGTCCAAGTCTGGAGAGTGTGCCAGGAGAAAGTCAGTTCCTTGACTTTGTCTTTGTAAGATCTAGGGAAGAAAAAATTCGTTTGCATGCGGCACTGTGAGGAACAATCATAAGAACTTTTAAAGCAAAGCGACGAAGGATAGAGGATTTATTGGCAAAATCTTTCCAAATTGTCCGGGGAGGCTTTTGAGAGCTTCTAAAAAGAAAATCGAAAAGTAATTCATTATTTATATAGGAATCTAATTCCTTGTAGAGAAGGCTAGCATCATTTTTGGTGAATTTCCAAGCTTTGGCTAATTCCAAACATCCGCATTTAATACATTCCTCATTCATATACCTAGAAATAGCTATTTTTTTGTGAGTAGGAGAAAGAAACAAGGCAACAAAGTAAATATCATCACTGAATTCTCTTGCTCTATTGCTAATGACGGCAAGTGCATGAGCTTTTAAGCCAACAATAGGGATGTCAAGGTTAGATATTTCTGAATGCACATAGATCAATTCCTTAAAAACATCGGCCAGGGTCTCTTCTCTTGACTCTAGCCTTCCAATTGCATCAACAACAGGTTTTATTACCTTCATTAGCATATCATTACTGGCAAAATGGTATCTATCATCAATAATAGCTTTAATGTTATCCTTGATTTTAGGGTACTTTGTTTTATCAGTTTCACTTAACCTAAGACAATGCAGAAAACCTCTCTCAAAAGCAGATACGCCTAAGCAAACCTTAGAAATAAAATACCATTTTGTTTCACAAAAAGTACTTAAAAAGTGAGGTATGCCTTGTTCCTTCTGCCAATTTCGTAATGTGTGAAGCCATATATGTGAGGCAGTGAAGAAATTCACAAGTTTTTAATTTTTTTTACAGATAGGGATGGTGCTAGTAAATCCAACAATATTCTTCACGATTAGGTTGAATGCGTGCAGGCAACATCTTATCGGTATAATATTTGGAAGCTCTGCCTATAAGTATACATTTTAAATTACTTTAATATGCTTTTCAATAATATTAATAATAAATCATATAATAATGCAAAACTAAAATAGAAAAGCGAAGCAAAAAAAAAACCCCCAATTTTAAGTCAGAACTATCCGTATCCTTTTAATTCTAAAATTATTATATTTTATTAGCTATGCATATTGTCCAAAATTGCCAATTTTTGCACGCCTATCTATTTATTATTACTGGAAAAGTTTTTATACATAAGTGAAAAAAGAAACTCGACTAGTCCTTTTTATTTTTTATTATTCTATTGATTATTTATTTATTTATTATTTAGTTTTTATTTATTAATTAATTTCGTTTTTGATTTTTATTTTTATTTTTTGTTTTTATTTTTTTATTTTAATTTTATTTTATTTTATTTATTTTTTTTTTGATTGTTGCTATACCTTTAAAAAATTTCTCATTGACATCATTACAGGAGGATTATCAGTGACGCAGGCGATAGCGGATATCATTTGGAATCCATTTTTGGTAAGAGTTTCTTTGGTTTTATCTTTAATAAATAATGCTCTATGTCTATTTGCAGTTAAGTCAATAATGTCAATAATATGTTTCTGAACTTCTTTAAGAATCATAAATCCATAGATAGAGTTTCCAGATGTATCTGTCCAGCCATCCAGGCAAATCGTAGCGTCAGTGAAGGTTGACATGACAGACAGCTTGTCTTGGAGACAATTAGAAAACATTTCTGTCAAGATACGTCCTCATATCATACTTTCAGAAGGTGGTTGATAACTTGGAGCTAAGTCTTGGAGAAAGTCCTGAAAATAAGGGTTTTCAACAAAGTTAAAAGGAAGATTGCCGTAGATAATGGTGTACAAGAGCTTTAGATAAAGTTTTTCGGATTGAGTATGGGGCATAGGTCTGATACACCAATTCAAGATATTTTCTTGCTTTGCAGATTTTACTATTGAGCTTTCTTGGTTTTCTTCATTTTCTTCAATTATAGTAACTTCTTGGATATGTTTAACTCTCTTGTGGGAGGGAATCGCTTGCTTATTGACTTATTTAAGATAGCTAGTTTTATCATTAACTAACCAGCTATTGCACTTGGTAACATGCTGATGAAGTTTATCAGGTTTACTATCAAGCTCAGATAGACAATATTTACACTTGGCAGTGTACCTATTACCAGATTTCTTATCTTCAGAATGCCAGAAGCCAGTCTATCGACAGCCTTGGCTGGGGAGTGTATCAACAAAACCCGAATGAGGTTGCATGTTGTGTGTCTAATTTACTGGTAAGAAAGCAATATTTCTAAAAATTTTTTAAATTTAATCATTTTATTAATGTTATTTATATTAGAAATTATTCTTATTATACGGTTTAATTATTAAATGC
>CAJVPY010003844.1:0-13452 GCA_910591965.1 Dentiscutata erythropus
TATCATTAATAATTTTTAATTTTATTTAAAAAATTATAAATACTTTTCAAAATTCCAGGCAAATTTGTCTGGAATACGGTTTAAGGGATAACCTTTATTATTTGTTAAATATAAAAAAATTTCAACCCAAAATTCTTTGATTTTTTTGGATTTTCTTTAGCGACTGAAAAATGAAAAGTATTATTCATTATAGTTTGATTAAAGGTTAAAAGATAGGTTGCATTTATTATATTTATATCAAGATATTGATTATTTGCTTTAAAGGCTTCAAGCATTAAAAATAAATTATCTATTTTTTTAGATTAGATTAAATTTAGTTAAAAATTCGTTGATTATCATGTAAAAAATGTAAAAGTAATACTTGAGAGACCTTTATTAATGATAACTTTTGAAGAAAAAAAGATGACTTATAGCTCACTAACCTGTTTATCGAAATAACAGTAAATTATTCAATTTTGACTATTGAAATCTATTGAGTAATATACTTGAAAAAACTCCAATTAAAAAATTTATCTCTGATTTATTGAGTGAGGTGCTTGAGAGCATCCAAAGTTAGTGGTTTCTGCATGATTGATTATACATAAAAATTTCATTACATGGAACATATGAGTGCCACCAAAAGGAAAGCATACAAGTCGCACTTTTTAAATATTAGCTTTTAATAAAAATATCTTAAAATCAGGCAATTTAATATCTACTATTTTTAATATTATTTGAATTGTCTCATTAAGATAATTCAAATAATATTAAGAACAGTATGTATTAGATTGCCTGATTTTTAGATATTTTTATTAAAAATAAATATATAGAAGATACAACTTGTAAGTTTCCTCTTGACAGCACTCATTTTTTTCTACAAATTTTTAGAACATCAACTTAGGCTATTCTCAAGCATCTAAATCAATTGATCAAATAATAAATGTGGAGATGCTCAGATATCACAATTGACAACCATATTTATAGAAATAAATGCTTGAGCATACTTTCTCTGTTTTTTATAATGTTCGCTTACTATCTAAAAAACCTAATTAAAAAAATTTGACAATTAAAGTTTCAACTTTAGTTACATTGGCTCCTTCTTTTAATAATTTTAACAATTAAAATTCCTTTAGTACAATCAAAAAATAGAAAACTATTTACTCAAACCTTTCACTTTAGTTATTCTTTACAGACAAGATTTCAAAATTAAATAACTAAAAAATAAAAAACCAGTATTTATTATAGTTTGATTAAATATTAAAAGATTGATATATTTATATTAATCATTTGATTGTTTGTTTTAAAAACTTCAAATATTAAAATTAAAGTGGCTATCTTTTTAAGCAAGTTAAAAATTTGTTAAGAATTAATTGTTTATTATAATTGATATCTAAAATATATAAGATTAATGCTTAAGCGACCTTCATCAATGATAAATTTTTAGAGAAAAGAGTAGTCTGTATCTCGCTTATTTGTTCATCAAAATAATAACACATTTGGTTAATTTATTAAATTTCTGCCCAATTAAAAATTTAAATTTACTTACGATCCAATGAGTGAAGTGCTTGTAAACACCCTTGCTTAATGCAGCAATGTCATTAAATTTTCATTAGTATCTATATTTGATATGCTTGGTATGATAAATTTATATGAGAATCTATAGAAGAAAACTCTTGCCAACCAACAAATCTTAACAAGATATATCAAAAAGAAGCTCCTAGCACATGAGCAGGTGTATAACAGGATCAACTTTAAACAATATTCTAAAATCGAATATACTGATTATTAATTGCCCTGAATATTATGTATATTAAAGTGAAACAATTATAATTGTAAATATAACTTTTTATAAATAAACTAAATTTACCTCTAATTATTACGAATTATTTTGTAATTGTCTATATTATTAAATTATTAATTACTATGTGTCAAATAATTTTCAATATGATTTGATTAACTAATTGTTATCATATACATACTTTTCTAGAAATCATTATAAAATCTTTACTAAGAAATTTGTTCCATCAAATTTTATTTCCTAAAAAAAATTAAAATAATTCTCAAACTTCAACTCTCAAAAATGTTAATTACACTTCTACTTATCTTTTTTATCTTCTCAATTCTTTTCCTCATATTTCTCTCCATCATCTTAATCGGAGCAATGCTATATCTCATACAATGGTGATTATAAGTAATGGAGCAAAAAAAAAATTTTGCTTAAATCACGTTATTTCGAGCAATTCTAGACGTATCCTTTTTTTTTTAATTTATTCGTAAATAGTCATTTGTTTTAATATTAAATTCTTAATAAACGTTGTTGTTATCGATTCAAAAATAATCACACATATAACACGAAACACATGGTGCATTACTTTTGATCGTTCATGATTACGATCAGATGAGGCATTTGTACGACACAAAGCAACAATATAAAAGTAAATTACATTGTTGTTTTTGTATCATTGTACAATGCTTAATCTCATCGATAATCAAACACCACAAAAAAAAGAACGAACGACCCCAGCCCAAAGGGCTAACATCTTACTTTCGCTGCAAAAAGGACACACGGCAAGGGCGGTAGGACTTTCCTTCAACATTAGCTCCTCCACCATAATTCGTATCAAAAATAAGTGGCTACGACACTGCATGCTTGAGGATTTGAAAAGGGTTGGTCGCCCAGTTGCTCTGGGCAAACCAACCCAGAGGAGAATTGTTAACCTAATTGTCTCCCATCGCTGTTCTAGTGCGGTCGAAGTTTGCTCCCGCCTTAAAGAACAAGAAAATATTGACATTTCGGCATCCACTGTCTGTCGTATACTCAGGGCCCACAGTTTAATATCAGGAATCAAGAGAAAAAAACCATACCTAAGCAAAATTCACAAGAAACGTAGATTAGAATTCGCGGTGAAGCACGAAAATTGGACCTACGAGAACTGGGCTCAAGTTATCTGGCCTGACGAGTTGAAGTTCAAAATCTTTGAATCTGACGGCAAGCAATACTTTTGGAAGCGTCCCGGTGAACCGTTAAACGACTTCCACATTAAACCTACGGTGAAGTACGGGGGTGGCTCTGTAATGATTTGGGGCTGTTTCACATCTCGCGGTGTTGGTAAGTTTTGCCAAATCGAAGGCAACACAGATAGTGAGTTGTATCGGCAGATACTACATGAGGATTTTTTAGGTACGGTTAGGAATCACGAGTTTGATCTTCGCAACGTTATATTTCAGCAGGACAACGACCCTAAACATACGGCGAAGCTAATGTTGTGTTGGTTGAGGAATAATCGGATTAGGGTGTTGGATTGGCCCCCCAGTCCCCTGATCTCAACCCCATCGAACATTTGTGGAATGAGGTTGACTGATGACTTAGAAACCTCCCTGGACAAATTTCAGGTAAAGAAGACCTGTGGAATAAGATCCAGGTGGTTTGGAAACAAATCGACGTTGAGACCTGCACCAACCTGATTCGATCCATGCCCAAATGTGTTCGTGATGTTATCAAGGCACACGGTGGATACACCAGGTGGTAGAGGCCAGAAGGATTAGAATAGAAAAAAAAAATTTTTTTTTTATATGTAAAAATTTTTTTTTTATGTTTTATTATTGTGTTGCATTACATATGATCAAAAGTAATGCAACACGTCAAATGAAATAAAATTTGGGTTAACGAAAATTTAGGTTCATTTATTTTTTTTAAATTTTTAATACATGAAATCTATAGTATTCACGAATAAATTAAAAAAAAAAAAAAGGATACGTTTAGAATTGCTTGAAATAACGTGATCTAAGCAAAATTTTTTTTTTGCTTCATTACTTATGATCGCCACTGTATTTCGATTATTAAAACTTTTACACAAAGTTTTCTTATTTATTTTTTTCAGCTGCGTAGCTTTAAATTTTCAACTAATTCGCTATTCCACCAATTCAGGCCATAAATTAAAAAATGACTTATTAATATATCTACCCGCCATTCGAATTTCACTTATAGCATTTACTTTACTCATCTCATATTACATCACAGACTGGTACACACCAGTCGCTATCCTTTTAGATCATTTCATATTTCTTTCAACTGTTTTAAACAAATCAAATAATAATTTAATTAAAAACATTTCTCACTCGCTATTAATTCCCTTACTTAATAAACTATCCACTTTTATCCCTCCAAAATTATTGCTACAAAACCTCCTCACCGTGAGCATACTGCTAATGACATACAATACTGTACGCAAAGATACGTTAATCCTCAGCTGCATAGAACTTCTATTGTATTAAGATACGAATGAAGACTATTATTTCACTTAAAATAGAAACAAATTAACACCATGATTCAATAAGAATAAAACCACCAAACAAACGAAAAACAAACTAATTATATGAAAAACTAATACAATGTCATTAAATCAAGCAACGAAATGTTTAAGACTGATCAAACAAAACACACTTTCAAATGCTACAAAAACTATGTGAAGGTCTAATAGAAATTACAAAAATGTGAAAATTACGTATGTACGTATGTACGTATATACGTATATACGAACGAATCAAAACAAATTAATTAAAGATTTCAAACCTCAACGATTTTATAACTTATTTTTATGACAATAAAAAATCAGAATATTTACTATTTGTATTTAAATGTTGTAAATTTATTATCGCTACTTTCCCCTAAATAATTAACTAAATAATAAATATCACAAAAATTAGTGTTAACGCTAGAGAAACTCCCAGCGCATAAGCAAGCGCATAACTAGTTAAACTGTATAAATAATGTAAAATTAAATTGATTTAAACTGCCAATCATACGAATGTCTGCCTATGAGACTACATATTGATATCTGATATAGATTTGATTTACATAGTACGTATGTACAGTACGTACATTGGACAATGGTTGTAACTTTGCATAGTGACGTGCATAAAATAGGTCGAAATAGGAAATATTAAAACTGTATATATTTAATATGTACAATAAACTTTAGTCTTCTCCTTAACGTTGTACGTATTGTGAATGGGTAAAACATCATCAGGTAAAGTAATCTTCGTGACAAGAACACAATGTCAACTCTAAATGATGATGGGAAGAGAATACCTGTAAATTGATTAATGAATTTTGAACTCGGTCCCATCCATTCTAGCTACTTTTACTTTTGTAACACCGCTTATAATTATTACGTTGTATTATAAACTTTTACTCTTTCATCCAAAGTTCCCGATACTATCATGCTGTCTAAACGGCTAGAACAACTAGTTGTATACGATTTTCGTTATATGTAATCGATATTTTTCAATTTTCAAACTTGTGAAAAATCATTAATCAATTACAGTTTCTTGCAAATAAATGCCTTGCGCTAGACAAAAAATTCAAATGTCGAAATTTTGATAGCCACATAGTCACGAAAGTCATAATTCTGGAAACTTAATCATAACTATCAAATCCGCCTAACTTTACCTAAATCATAATCTTGTGGGATCATGAACTTTCAGGATTTAAAATAGTACATTCTCCTATCCAATACTCGGAAGCTAAAAAAACTGTTAGGATTTTAGTTGCAGAATTATGAACGGCATGTTTTTTTTTTGTCAGCAAGACTTACGATATGAGGATTTTTGATAAATCTCTGTACAAATAAGTGACTATGGATAGGGTTGAATTATGAAAAATCTTTTGCAAATTTATAAAATGTTAGAGTTAATCCAATAATTGTATTTATAGATGTATGGTTATAAAGAGGTATTAGAAATTGAACCAAATAACATCGAAAAAAAATTTTTAGTGCTGTTCTGTGCAGATTTGCAAAAAAATTAATAATATATTAAAATCTGTGCAAAACTTCAGACTCACCAGCTATAGCTAAAGAAATTAAATACATTTCTGCGCAAAATTTCGAAATATAAGAAATTTTGCAGTTTTTTTGCAAAAAATTCTGCAAAAATCTGCATTTTTGCAGGTTTTTGCAGATTTGCACTTATTTAATTCTCCCGATGAATGCAGAAGAATTAAGAAATCGTGGAGAAATTTACCTCATGATGAGTGGATATGAAGAATCACTTGCATATTTAAATAAGTCGTTAGAAATTGAACCAAACAATGCAGAAGCATTAAGAATTCGTGGAAAAACTTTTTTCATGATGAGGAGATATGAAGAATCACTTGCAGATTTAAAAAAATCATTAGAAATTGAACCAAATAATGCAGAAGCATTAAGAAATCGTGGAGAAACTTATCGCATGATGAGTAGATATGAAGAATCACTTGCAGATTTAAATAAATCATTAGAAATTGAACCAAATAATGCAGAAGTATTAAGAATTCGTGGAGAAATTTATTTCATGATGAGTAGATATGAAGAATCACTTGCAGATTTAAATAAATTGTTAGAAATTGCACCAGATAACGTAATTGCTTTTCGATTTTCTGAAAAAATATTTGAAAATTTAAATAAATTAGTAGAAATCGAACCAAATAATGCAGAAGCATTAAGGATTCGTGGAAAAACTCTTTTCATGATGAGTAGATATGAAGAATCACTTGCAGATTTAAATAAATCATTAGAAATTGAACCAAATAATGCAGAAGCATTAAGAATTCGTGGAGAAACTTATCGCATGATGAGTAGATATGAAGAATAACTTGCAGATTTAAATAAATCGTTAGAAATTGAACTAAATAATGCAGAAGCACTAAGAAGTCGAAAAAATATTGCAAGAGCATTAAGAAATCGTGGAGAAACTCATTACATGGTGATGAGATATGGAGAATCACTTAAAGATTTAAATAAATCATTAGAAATTGAACCAAATAATGCAGAAGCATTAAGAATTCGTGGAGAAACTTTTTTAATGATGAGTATATATGAAGAATCACTTGCAGATTTAAATAAATTGTTAGAAATTGAACCGAATAATGCAGAGGCACTAAGAAATCGAAAAAATATTGCAGAAGCATTAAGAAATCGTGGAATAACTCATCACATGATGAAGAGATATGAAGAATCAAAGATTTAAATAAATCATTAGAAATTGAACCAAATAATGCAAAAGCATTAAGAATTCGTGGAGAAACTTATCGCATGATGAGAATGTATTTAGATAAATGTGCAAGTTGTGGACGATATAATACTTCAAAAGCTTGGTGCCAATTATGTGATCCGCAGATAATAATTCGAGGATGGACGAGTGGAAATAAAGGAATCGATGACTTTATAAAACAATTTCAGATCCAAACTACCAAATATGAGAATTTGATTGAATGGATTCCATTTGAAAGACTAGTTGATCTTCAAATTATTGGCAAGGGTGGATTTGGTACAGTGTTTTCTGCAAGCTGGTTAGACGGAAAGCCAATAATTAAAAATAATTTACAAGCACGTGAACAATCATGCAAAGTTGCGCTCAAAACTCTTAACACTTTAAAAGAAGTAAGTTTAAAATTTTATTATAGCGCTTTGCAAAAGACGTTTTCGCATGTGATGATACCTAATTTTAAAATTGGTATATTTATCCTCATTATCGAAATCTATAAATCAAGATTCTCATATAATATCACTACAAAGCGCATATATTGCATATATACAATTATACTAACAATTATAATTATATGCCCAATTAAATAAGTTTGAAAGCCACGTTCAATGTAGATTAAATGGTATTGGACTTGAAATATATGGAATGACTCAAGATACAGTAACTCAAACATATCTTATGGTATTTCAATATGCCGATAAAGGAAATCTGTATGAATTTTCAATATCAAATTTTAAAATACTCGATTGGGAAAGCAAATTGACGTTCCTTATAGACATGGCAAATGACTTAACTAGGATTCATAAATCAGGATATATCCATTGCGATTTTCACAGTGGAAATGTTTTGCTAAATCAATACAATTTTTTCCTAAGGTCTTTTATAACTGATCTAGGATTATCTAAGGATCTGAAAGAATCAGCTTCAAAAGGTGACGTTTATGGAGTTATGCCATATATTGCACCAGAAATTTTATTAGGTGAACCATATACACAAGCAGCTGATATATATAGTCTAGGTATTATTATGACAGAATTGTCAACTGGAAAAAGACCTTTTTATGGTTCTCCATTCGACTCTGGACTTGCATTGGGCATTTGCAACGGATTACGACCTGGATTTTCTGAAAGAACACCCGAATGCTATATTGAATTAGCTAAGCAATGCATGGATTCCAAACCAAATAACCGACCTAGTGCTAAAGATATTTACTCAAAACTTTCAAAATGGCGTATGATTATGATGAATCCCTCAATGCCTCATGAAGAATCTTATATTGTAAAGGATTTTATTTCTGCTAATGACGAAATCAAAGTATTACAAACCTTACCGAATTACCAAAGTTCAATGTATACTAGCAGATTAACAAACACTAAAGAGATTAAGCTCGCGTATGAATCAGCTAAATTTAGAGGTAATTCTAGAAATTTAATTTTTGTGAAAAGTATATAATTATTGTCGCGGCTGATGTTAAATTTGGACCTAATTTTATATGAAAATTTAAAAATTTTGGAGTGCTCTTTTCCGTTTTTTTTTTTTTTTTAGAGTTGGAGTTAGAATTAATAATTAAGGGGTATATGTGGATTTAGCAGGGCTTATATTTTCAAATCAAGACCTCAATTTTCAGCATCAGCCGTGACAATTATTGATTTATTTTTTAAATAATTCTTGTATACATATAATAGATTCAAAGATGTACGATCTTGAAGTTTGTGCGATGCAGTTGAGCTAAGGAATGTGTAATTATAATTGTTATATATAGTATTTTTTTACGTGTTGACAAAAGTTGAAAACAATCTTGTCAGAGTATACTGCCAGTGTTCTATAAGAGCAATTTTTAAAGGTTTTATAAAATAACGAGGAATTTTTTGAACAAAGTCGACGAAACACATTGATAAATAAAAAAATACACTGATAAATTTCACATATTTCTATATATTATACTGTACGATGGAAAAAACCTACGGATTCTGAACCGTTATATGATTCGATGGAATTTGACTAGTTATGATTAATGATCACTATACCACCTGCATTATGTCTTAACCAGACACCCACATTTCAAATCTGCTAATATGTGATGTTGGAGAAGTATGCATTAGTTAATTGTTTATGACCGAGCTATGGGAACGATACAGTTGATTATTGTTATAGTAAAGGAATTGAAATTAAAAAAAAAAAAAACATTCATTTATTTTAACAAATCTATTGAGATAGGTATTGCATTAGATATTATTATCGAAATGGAATTAGAATTATTATACAAATAACAATTCACAATCGTAGTAAGACTTCATTATTCTTACATAATAAAAAATTTTACTTTTTTACTTTTGAGTTTTCAACTTAGGTTATAGAATATCGAAATATTTTATGGTGTCGAAAAGATTTTAAATTACTAAATTATTTTAAGATGTAGAACTTGTCATATTATTTTTACTAAAAAAAAAAATGTTTTCAATGCTCTAATACAGTTTGTAATACTAAATATAAATACTTGACTTGTAATTTACGTTCGCTTACTGTTGACATTAGGAACTTTCGGGATTAGCTTTGTAAAATTTTATCTTTTTTTTAGAGTGCATTCTCGATTTTTTAGTATGTAATAATAGCAGCTACGTATAATATAATAACGTATACTCCATAGCCGATATGTAATAGTATCAATTCTCTATAATAATATCGGTTATAGCTATATTAATTTCGTAATTTCGACAGACAAAAAATTTTCGCCACACATGGCGTTTCGAAGAACCTTGAAGAAATATTAAAAACATTCGCTATTCCATAGATCATCCATAATTTAAACACCCATGGATAGGGCTGAAGCTTTACAGCTATCGCTGTTACATGTCATAAATCCAGTGACTAACGTGATAAGTTCCTGATGTCGGCCGAAATCAGTAGCTTACTGATTCCGGCTCGATAACTTATTGATTCGATTACACGCATCTGCAATTTTTCAGTTGTTCCAGGATTTATGACAATAGCTGTAACTCGAAAGTTTTCACCCGATCAGACATGAATTTCGTGTTAGATTAAGGTTAGCACGTACGAGCCCAGAGCACCAATTAAGATTAATAATGTCATTTATGCTCATTTCCTAAATTAAGGTGAATAAAGTTAAATACGTATATATATACAGTAAATATTCATGAACTTGAATAGCTTATTTTAAATCTAGCTAAATTACTCAAATAAAATATAACTTTAATTGCTTAGTTTATTATTTATACTCACGTACTAATGTGGATAAAATGAAATTAAACAGTAAAGATTCATAATTTTTAATACTTATATTAAAACTTATATTAGTAAATTTTCTTTATACTCACGCACTAAATTAACGCGAGTATAGTGGAATTAAAGAATAAATACATATTTTAAATGCCTATACTAAGAAATGTTCTTTATACTCAACGTGAATAAAAAATATATTAAGTAGTAAATATTGGTTGCATACAATTTTTCCGATGTTCATTTTCCCGATAGGCCATTTTCTTGACACTAAAAATAATAAATGCCAATCCTAACTCTATGGTATGCCAGGTAAATGGCCTGTCGATAAAATGTCCATCGGCAGAATGAGAAACAACAGTAAAAATTCATGACCTTGAATAGTTTATTAAATACATCAATTAATTAATGCTCTAAACCAGAATCAGATGAAATTAAGTGGCAAATATGAACTTGTATTCTTAATTTAAATGATTCGGTTAAAGATTTTCTTTATACTCACTAAATTTAACACGAACAAAATGGTGAATTAGATGTAAATATTCATTAAGGCCACGCCAATTTAATTCTTTGTTTAACATTTTTTTAAAAATTTTAATGAATTAACAACACTATATTAACTAATAAAATTGCAGTATTGGCTTTATATATATAAATATACTATATATATATATATATTATTTTAGCCAATAGAATTACAGTACTCTATTTTTTGTTTTTTTATGCCCACCCCTCGTATGAGATATATTAAACAGATAATTAACATAGTGTGGACTAACGTGAAAATATTAATTAAAAATTAAACAACATACCGTAAAACCCGGAAAATAAGCACCTTCATAATAAAAATTTATGTTCCATAAATAAGCACCTTCAAATAAACTTAGAATTACGTTATCCGTGATCACGAGATTGATCATGTTATCTGTTTTCAAATAAGCACCTCCATTAATTAAAAAAATGGTGCTTATTTTCGAAGTTTTACGGTATATATTATTTTTTAAAATTCTAAGTATCCAAATATAATGATCAAATAAATAGATACAGCAGCTTACTTTAATCAAATAGTTGAATCTCATGTCTGTGACAAATAGCTAGTTTAAAAAACTCCCTTAGAATTTCCTGCCTTGGTTGACTTCAAATTATATGAATGCTTTATACTTATCAATTCAAAACTCAAATTCTAAATAATGGCAATGACCAACTTGATACATTATTCATATTTGCAGTAATCAAGGGATGCCTTATATTCATCCTTTTAAACTCCAATTTCATATTCGCTACAATAATCAGGCCATAATATTTCGTCTAATTATTCAGTTTCTATCAAACAATGAAATTAATTTATTAAAAGTAATGGGTAATTTGAGTAATATTATTATGGACGACTTGAAATAAATTATGCTTTGCACCCTTGTGGTAAAGCGTAATTTTTTTGAACAATAATAAAATAAAATACATCGTACGTAAGTGCCTAATACAGTAAAACATAATTTGATAACTAGCGGATATTTTACATTATGGACTTATGAAGTTTTGCGAATTTTTGAATATTTACAGTTCTATGAAAAAAAATTTTTGAATACGGCGAAGTTTGATTAGTGCGTTACAACCATAGCTGCCGCAACAAATTTGGACCGGCAGATCCTCGATTTTGATTGGCTAACGGCCGAGGATCTTCGAAATTTTGGCCCACATTACAAAATTGGTTACTAAATTCCGGCCGGAATTAACTTTTTAATTTTTTCATTACAAAAACAGAAATTCTTAAAAACTAAGCCCGCATTATGGTAAAATTGGCCCAGGAACAATTTTCACTTAATGGGCGGCTATGATTTCATTAGTAAAATTCCGAGTAATTCCGGCCTAATCTTTTGATAGTTGCTCTTAGCCAATCAAAATCGAGAATCTGCCGGTCCAAATTTGTTGCGGCAGCTATGGTTAATGTCAAGAGTTTGCTGCGCCGATTCGTCGATCTTCCATTTAGCCTGTGACAATGACAAAACTTCCAAGCAACATAAAGCATAACTCCATAAATATCGTCTTTGCATTATTTTCACTATTTTTCACTTTTCTTAAATCTGAGACATAAGAAGTACATTCACCCTAAAGAATTAAGTTCAGTGAAATTTGATCGCAAAAACTTATATATATTTATTTCCGTCCTTAGTATACTGAAATACCTTGAAATAATCATCAGTATTTGATTTATAAGTTGAAATTATTAATGAAAGTGAAATGATTTGAAGGGTATAATGGTAAATAAGTATTTATGTTTTGATTTGTGAACCTGTTATCTGTTTGTAATTTTAATGAGTAATAAATGATATTTATACTTATTCGCTAAATTAATGTGAATGAAATGATTAAAAAGATGGCTGATTTTAATTCCAATAATTATGAAATTTATGAAATGATTAATGTGAACGGAAAGATTTGAAGGATATCACGTAATGGTAAATAAATATTCTATTTTAATTTGTGAACTTATTTTGCTAAATTTAATTCCAAAGATCAATAAATGGGCTGCCGTCAATAGAAATAAGGCAGATTGACATTTTAAAAAAAATCAATACCTTAACATTCACAACTCATATCTTAATGTGTTTTTGATGACTTCATACTCAAATGAAAGCTTAGATTGTAAGCTTTCTTTTGACTATTAAATTATCATGACAAACATTAGGATACGAGCTGTGAAAGTTAAGGTATTGATTTTTTTTAAAATGTCAATCTGCCTTATTTCTATTGATGGCAGCCCAAATAATCTCTATACTCAAACTAAATTAATACATAATTTGTGGATCTGTTTGCTGATTTCAATTTCAAAGATTCATAAATGATCTTTGTTCTCACTAATTAAAACGCGGATGAAACGATTTGAAGGGTATTATATAGCGATAAATAAGTATGTATTATGATTTTAATTTCACTGATCATTAATAAATGGTCTTTATACTCACGGGCAAACCAACACGAATAATAAATGGGTCCGTATTGTTTCACCGACAATCACTTCATAGACACCACATTTCACAGACAATTATTCATCGAGAAATTCATTTTACCGACAGTCTATTTCACCGAAGCTCATTTCACCGACAAGTTTTTTTTCATAAATTACACTAACTTCAACTCTAGTTCTAACCTAACTCTAATGATATTGACCAGAATTACTTTGTCTGTAAAATGAGCTTCGGTGAAATAAAC
>CAJVPY010003845.1:0-13451 GCA_910591965.1 Dentiscutata erythropus
AAGATGAGAGAAGCAAGGTGGAAGATGTTTGGGCGGGGGGTGCGTGGGGGGGGGGGGGGTGGGGGGGTGTGGGGGGTGGGGTGGGGGGGGGGGGGGGGGGGGGGGGGTAATGTAAAACAGATAATTAAATTGGTCTGGCCTAACCTAACTTAATAATTTTTTGTTGTCGGGATTATGACCTTCGGGATTCTGTTTGTCGGGATTTTGACCGGCACCCGACATGGGTATTTCAATGGACATAAACTGCCCGTGTCTATTGACAATACTGAAATTACTCTTTATGTTTAAAGAATAAATCAGTACAACTGATTAATTTAAAGGCATTTATTCTTTGATGGTAAATATTCATAACGATAAACCGAACCGCCAATTTATATGGATGTATCATATAACGATATTAATGATTAGTCTATACTAACACGCACGTGGCGAAGCACGTGCATAGAATTACAGTAGTAAATCTCTAAATAGATCATTTTATTACTGTATTACTAACCAGTTTATGACCAGACCAAAATTTATCAAATAATAATACCTCTAAGGCCGTTTGCAATTGAAATTTCATTTAATGTAATTTTTGTATTTACACGGTGATCAAACAAATGTAAAAAAAAAAAAGATTATCGAAAATCTCGAATATAAGCAAAAAAAAAAACTATTACAATACTATGTCAACCATTATACAGATCTATTTGTTTAATTTGAGTAAAAGCTCAAGAGATGGAATGAGAATAATGTTAAATGAAGAAATCAATCTAAAACAGCCCAATTATGTGACAATTAACATACGTTGGAAACGTGACTTGATCGCAGAGACGTGCCCGCGTGACCCGGGAATTCCAAATTTGGGTTTACCAGGGGAATTCCAGGAATTCCGGGAATTTGGGAAATTCGGAAAATTCGGAGGATTATTACGGACAATTAGGCAATATGCCCTTGAATAATATCCTACCGCATAAAGTACCTCATTCTTCACCAATGAAATCGCTGGATTCGTGAATAGTACCCGGTATTATTAAATTTTAAAAATGGTGTTCTTGAATAAGACCCTGGGTACTGTATGCAGTACTAAACGGTAATAATTACTATAATAAGGATAGTTCGGGACACTTCAAGAACACGGAACCCCGTGATATTTTCGTGATCATCACATCACATATGAAATTGTGCAATGACATCATTTGTTTACTAGCACTAAAAAATTAGCCTAAACTAACCTATCACCTAACCCTAACACTAACCCTAACTTAGGCCGAACACTTAATCATGTGATGTGATGATCACGAAAATATCACGGAGTTCCGTGTTCTTGAAACTACCCGATAGTTCTAGTTACAGTATAAGGCCGTTCGAAGTTGATTCTTCGATTAACCGCTGAAGTCTCCCTCGAAAATGAACAACCAATAAAAACGCTGGATAACTCTCGACCAATGAAATTGGGCATTTTTATATGTTCGTTTAATTTTAACCCTCCCCTCAAGCGTACTTAAGGTGATGTTAACCGAAGAATTAACTTCGAACGGCCTAAGGCGTGTTCTGTATGTAAAAATGGATATTGAATTAGTTATAAATAAAGCCTCTTGGCCCTTTGGGAAAGATAGTTACCGCTTGACGAAAATAATAAAGTACCTAAGTCACACATATTAAAATAGATTCGTTCATTAACCACTCGCCAAATCTAACACGCCTCTTTCGATTTCGTCCCCAACTTCTGTTGGTCGGTTACCCGATTTCTGCAGAACGATTTATTGCGTCTTACAATGTAATAGATTAGGACAGTATATTTAATTTAAAATTTAGTTCATTATCGGTATCATATAATAGGTTTTAAAAATAACTTTGACCGGGTAATAATTTATTTATTGGCCCCAGCTTAATACTAATACATAATACTAATACATAATACTAATACATAATACCATAGCGTTTATGCTTTTTTTGTTTTATGTTTTCGTGACACAATGTTTAACAATTAACTGACATTAAATGACATGAAAAAAAAGACGTTACGATCTAGAATTATTATACTGCTGTACGTGGGAATTATTTGAATGAGCTGAATCCAATAAAATCCAGATATAAATTTAGCCTCCAAAATTATTACTATCGCCATTTAAAAACCAAATTTATTCGAATGTATTCGGATTGAATTTAACTTTTAAAACAGACAAAATAGTAAAAGAAAAGATTGGTCCGAACAACATTCATTATTATATGCTTTAATGTTTATTTTCATGCAGGTCTTATATGTAACAAAAAAGGTTTAAACATATAAGATAAATAAACAATAGCACGTTTGTGTAAAAAAAAAAAGATTAGTGTAAAATTACAAATTTAATTAAGCTATTTATAAAAATTCATGTAGTATACGCGTTGATACATAAAAATGTTACTCAATAACACCATTTACGTGATTTCTATATCGCGTTATTTTCGTCAGCAGCTGTAATGTTTTATCTTTTAACATTTCTTTTTTTCTTTTAAGAAAAAAAACATTAATGCTCAAAAATGTTGTGTTTCAAATAACATAAATTGTAATTAGAATTTTCTAAAAGTTACCTAATATTCTAATAAAAGCTGAGAATTGCAGAATTGTATAAAATGCTGAACTTTAAACCATCTCAAAAATCATTGCTCAAGAAAACTTGAACAATGGATCCCGATAATAGAAATGAATCTCAAACTTCCCAGAAAAACGTTGTCTTAGCTGAAGTTATAATTGATGGCGTTCTTGATCCCTTCAATAGAAATCGAAATTCAGAAAACGCAGAAACCTCCCAACCAGCACAATTTTCTGTTGAGCTATTTACCGGTTCACCACCACCACCGTAAATATTGACGTTGATCGTCCTTCTAATGTTCAAATATAATCAAGGTCACCTGGTTTTACTATTTGATCTAAATCAAAGCAACGACAACTTAATTTTTCTGATCGCTTAATTATTATATTGGTGGACACTTTCTAATCTTTTTTTTTTTCTTGCTGCGCACCAAACGTGACTCGATCAAATTTTTACCTATGTTACCTTTTTAATTTATTCGCCTACTTCGTTTTAATTCATTTTCATTTTTCTTTTCGTCGCTTATTATTTTATTTCGTATTCACTGATGGATGATTTTGGATCGGTTTATATATATATATATATTATTAGAAATATTCTATTCGTTATTTTTTGACTTGAAGAATAGCCGAATTAGTTATTATGCTAGTTAAACAAATAAGTAAGATTAAGCTAAATTTTTTATTTATTATTGTTATAATTATGAGATGCCACACTTTAGTTTTTTTTCTTTATTTTATTAATAACGTTATATACATTGTTAGAAGCATTATTCTAGTATATCATCTTGGATATGCATCTTGCATAACATTGGTTTAATTGACTGAATAAAAAAAATAAAGTTAGTCATTCTATTCTAATAAAAGAAAATTTTCAAAAAATTGATTAAAGCAATCTACATTGTTCCGAATTTTTTTCTTTGATCTTTTTTTATTACAAACAAAACCTTCGTTTAGCATTATTAAAACAACCAATTATGATTTTATACCAAAATTTTATTTATTATTTCTCATTCTTAATTACTGTGACACTAAAGAGCACCAAAGAGTGGATATTTTAAAAATAATCTAACCTAATTTAAAAAACAAGTTTACCAAAAATAGTTAATCTTTTTTTTTAATAAAAAAATTTTTTTATGTTAAGTTTACGCGTAATTATTTAATACTATGTTTATATAGCGAATTAGACTAAGTATTAAAAAAACTTAAGAGCAGCAAAACAAATGAACGAATTAGTACATCAAAGCTACTGTATATTTAAAGTATATGCTTTTTTGCATTGTCACTGCTACACTATTCGACTTGCTGGATGTGAAATACGTAATATATGCTTTGTGTATTTTCAAAATGGACGAATAAAATTTTAAAAAACAAAATTTGCACGATCTACAGTAAGAATTTATATTTGAATCAAAGTAACATATACATTTTTCTGTGAGGAATTAGCTTTAGTTAAATATAAAAAATAATATTTGATGCATTGTAACAGGTAAAATTACTTGTCATTGGTACTATTTACATATTATCTGAAAATGGTCAATGTTAAGAAGTGTGATCGCACTTTAACAAATATGGATATTAAAACTGGAATAATTTAATATTTATTGTAGTTCGAATTCGAAGTATTCTTACAGATAAGACTTTGATAAAATAAAGTGCATAAAAAATTTTTTTATTTTTAAATTTTCTGTAAAAAAAAATTAAATTTGTACTTAAATTTTTATCATACTGTAGGATTATACATATTTGCAATTGGTGTTTGATCAAGTTCTATTCTTAGATACTGTTACATGCCATTTTAACGATACCATATTTGAAATTCTAGGAATTGCTACGTATAAAACTCAAAGATTGTTTTTTATTTAAAATTTCACGAAATTTAATTCGTTTCCATTATACAGTTTTTACGTAGTACTAATAGAGCCTTTGTCCCGTTAATAATCGAATTATCAAGTTCCGATTTGGGAGGACAGCAATGAAACGAATGATAATTCGGTAAAAATTTAATAATTATCTCGGAGTAACATCCATTTTGGTACGTATCTACTATTTTTAAAAAAAAATGAAGAAATAACGTTACAAATTTGGAATTGCATCAATAAGTGATCACGTGTTTCTTTGTAATATGAAACAAATTTGGAATTGCATCAATAAGTGATCACGTGTTTCTTTGTAATATGAAACAAAATTGCATTGTTTCATTACGGAAAAAACCCCATTCATAAAATGTTACACTGCATATTGCATTATTGTTTTAGAACAATTAAATTTGGACATGTGCATTTACAAAGCATGCGAGATTTAGTTAATATTTAAGAATAAAAAGGAAAAGAAGGCATTGGATTCTGTGAACGTTAATTGATTGGGGATTAATAGATTAGACTCAATGAATTGTGTCATATATTTCTTCACTCAATACACCTCATTTCGAAATATCTGAAATATGGGCTAGGTGCTGCAAATCAAAAGATCTTCGGAAGATCAATTTTTATGTTATAAATCTACAATAAATCATAGTACAAATACAAATTTTAAAGAGCTATACAACTGCTTTTGTGCTTTAAGTAAAAAAATGCTTCTAATCTTATTCTAAACTGATTTGAAAAAATTTTTTTTTGAAAATTTGTCGATCTCTCTTTTTGCAACACTTAGCCTATATCTATCTTGGATATGAACGGGTCCGCTTGATGTTTTTATAATAAAAAAAAAAAGTTTTTTTTTTCAAATAAGATCACTAAAATTTAGTTTACTCAATCCTTAATAATAAATTTTTCAAATATCATTCTTTAAAAGATATTATTATCTACCGCCTGCATTTTTCAAAAATTTTGATTCATTTGAATTTCTCTGCTTTTTCTGAATGACTTCAACCAAACATTCAATCCTTATGGAGTAATATAGTTAATAAATTTTTCGATTGATTTCGTTCATGCAATAATTATACAGTAAAATAAGCTTAAAACTAAACTGCACTGACCTTGATAATTATCAAAAAAAGTGTTTGCATAAGCTTCGTAACTTAACAGTTAAGCTTACATATTTTTACGAACGTAAATAGTAAATTGTGTTACAAAATTTGAAAAATTTCATTCATTGACTTATTCGTTAAAAACAAGAGCTTCCTTGAGGAAGTATATTGTTATTGTTATTCCTAACTTTCCAAAGACTAAAGTAGACTTAATTTAAAAATACTTTTATTGATGTTTAGTCTGATATTAAAACGTACATAAGATAGCTCCGCATTGGTTAATTTCGGTATAAACCGTTTCGTTTAACTGCTAAAAATAATTCCCATACATTTTACCTAATACTGTACTTTATGATTTGTTAATGCATGCAAGGGATCCCGGATGACTAATTTGGGAAAAGTAATTTATTATTTTCATTCATAAATTACCAACGTATACGTATAGTGAGGATTCATCTCATTAAAGAAGAAATATATGCTGCATCTATAAAATTTTGTCTTAAATAAGAAAAACTTCGGTGTATGTTGTGCGTAAACATTAATTATTACAAAAAAAATATATAGAATTTTTACAGTATTTACAGTATGATTTAATGTTATACGCATGTAGCGACAAAAAAAAAAAGGCTACGTATCTTTTGTGTGATATTACTGTAATGCAGTCTGGCATTGGTTCTTCATCAGACTCAAATAGGTTTAAATTCTAAGAATTTAAGATTTTCATATCGTCAACGCTAAAGAAAACCAATTAGATTACGAATAATTTAAAGGCATAAATTTAGAGAATTTGAAATTAACCTTTTTGGCGTTCTGCTTTTACATGCATTTGATTAAAAGATAGCACAACTTATATTCACTTTAATTGTTGGAGAACATAAATCATAAATGAGTGCCGTCAAAAGGGACCTGTAATCGGACTTTCAATTATATTTTGTGTACAGTTAACCGTTTACGGAAGATCCACCATCATACACAAAATATAATTGAAAGTCCGATTACAGGTTTTCTCAAATGAAAGGCCATAAAAGAAAAACATTAACTTTATAAGGAAAACTATTAAAATGAACAACTATTAAACTGCATACATATATATATATATTTATGTTTCATAAACTAAATATAACCAATAAACTTAAGTGTTTGAATAATTGAGGTGTCTTCATCTTTAAATAATTATATTTATTGGATATTCATTTAACTAATTATAATTCACAAAAGCTTACAATGTAATGTATTGTATTGATATATCATTAATGTAGTATTGAATTATTTAATAATTTATTGTAAATTTTGTTTACGTTTGAAATTAATTATAATTCATTTAACGATTCACTTATTTATGGAAAAATTGATCAACCAATCATGATGTATAATGATCGATTATACGAAAATGCTGTAAATATAAATAATTATGTTATGTATCAATAGACTTAAATCTTATGTACAAAAAAAAAATAATAATAAGATTAGATATCGCTTTATTTATTACTTTATTATTTCTTAAGTATATCCATTGTTTGTCTTTTGGGTTATATGTTTGTTTATTTTGTCGATCTGTTGCATCACATGTATGTGTTACGCAAAGTTGCATTGCCTGTCTATTTACTACGCCGACAATGTACGTAAATACGTATATCAGTACTGATACTCGGGTTTCTCATGTGATAGGGAAAACATGTGTTCGTATTAAAGTTTGTGAAAATGCGCGTACTTCAAAATATAAGTTGAAAGATGTACAGACTGTGTACCTTATCACATAAAATAACATTTTTTTATTCATTCATGTATAAACTCTTTATTTTTGAATGATACAAGAGTCCAATTTAATCTCTGTGCGGCATTTATATTTTTGGATACTTGTTTCGGTTTTTTTTTTGAAACTCTATACGTAATAGACTTGGCATTTATACGAACGTATATACGTACGTACGTTTTACATTCTATTAGCCAGAATATTATTTTATTTCTATTTCTGCAAAGAAATTACCATGTGGAAGTAAAATAACTATTTTCAACTCAGACTTTATCCATTTAAACTTACAGTACTTTAATCTATTAATTATTACCATAAAAAACTGTATTTCAAATAAAATAATGTCCACGTGTAATTATTGATGCATTTGTTAAACATTATTCAATGTCCTCTAACATTACTGTTTTTTTTTAAATACTGTTACAACATGATGATTAAAAGAGAAAATTTTTTTTTTTTTTGTTTTTTTGTGAAAATTTCTTTACCAAAAAAAATCGATTTTGCGACCTGATCAATTTTTATTATAGTATTACAAATATTCAATTAATTTGTGCAGATTTATTATTTGAGCAATAATGACGAGATTATGGCGTAAATTGTCAATAGTTTTACTATCAACACTTTTAAATCCAAGGAGTCAAAGAATTGTTCAAAACAAAAACAAATTATACATCATATATTAATTAATAAATGAACTTATGTGTGCGAATGCTTGGCATCCAATTTATCTGGTATCCTATCTATCTATCTAGAGAGAAGTGTCTAGTAAACTAAATATTATGATTTACACCAATTATTTTTTCATATTAAGTTCATGTCACGTAAATAATCATAATAAATACTTCATCAATTTCGCTAATTACTTTCATTTTGAGGAAGCTGTTCAATTTCACTTGAGGAAAATTTGATTGAAATGCGTCCTTGGAGTACTACAGAAGCTGCCTATCTTTTAAAGCTCAATGAAAAACATGGCCGTGATTGGAAAATTATATCTGAATTACTTGGACGAACTCAGAAAGACTGTTACAACAAGTAAAAATATTCGTTTATTGAATCATGGTAAAAGTTTCTTTTACTAACTTATTCATTAACCACTAGATATTTAGAACTTAATCCGGGTTTCAGACGGCCAGCGAGAAATGTTTATCGGCGAACATGAAAATTCCTCTATCGTATTTTTTATTTAGAATTCATAAAATACACATCTATATTTTTCGTTACTCAGTTTATTTAATAATTTATTCACTCTAATCATAATTGTAATCACAATCGACATTCTTATCATACGTGGTAATAACGATTTGGCAATTTCTGAATTTACTACTTAATCTCACGTTTAATGTTACTGTACCATGATACGTTTATCATGGTTTCATTTATTACAAAATATTTTATAAATAGAAATTAGTTGGCAAGACGGTTAAAACCAATGGTTGTTGTTGTTATTGTTGTATTGATATACTTTATGAATACTTTCGTGTTGAATATTTCGTGTACGATTAACAATATAATATCTCTGGTAAAATAAAAATACATTCAAATAATTCGTAAATAACTAGATAAATATTTCATTTCATTGGTTTCAACTTGTCATATATACAATAAATAATAAGCAAACATTACAACGCTGAACTGAATATAATGATTTATAATGTTTCACGCGACTAATATTCTATACTTTATTCTACAATATGTTCATGTAATGTATCACAGCGAATTATGAAACTAGTAAAATACCGGTACCTATGCTATTAGCACATGTAATAAACCTCTACATATCGTATATATGATATATAAGTGCATATCTTCCTTATTTGCACTCTATACTTCATCACAATCAATATTACGTATAAAACTACACTCTATAAATGTACCAATGGATGTATGCACAGAAATTTGACTGTAATTAAACTAAAATGGTGATATGTATATAGAAACTTAGTGAGATTGTGTGTAATAGTGAAGCTGGCGAAAAGCAACATCAGCTGGTGGTTTAGCCTGCTCGAAGCAAGCTATTTCTTGCATAAAAATTCAAACCAGTTCGATGCTACTTAATTTTTATTTGGCCGATCACAATCAGAGAGGAATTGTAATAACTAATACCACTTTTTTTTTTAATTAATTGGCACATTATCCTCACAAATGCTGTATATTTGTAACGTGAATAAGGTTGATTAAATATTCTGAAACAGCTACTAAATGTTGGGTCTGTTTGCATTGTTAATTCGAACAACCCTTTTTAAAGTAATAAACTCCTTCCCTCAACCATTTTATTATTAAATTTGAAGCTTGAGTTTTTTTTTTTTTGCCAGTAATTCACAGCTGTATTTGCCTTATCATTCATAGTTTCTTGAGTCCGGGTAATCTGTCATGTTTGGTATGATCTCGCTGTCTTTATTATATTGATTTTTGTAAGTCTCATAGTTATGTCTATAGATGGGGTCAGGGGTGCCGAAAATTGAATTGCAATTAAATTATTGCACAATTATAATTAATTGACATTGTTAAAATGAACAATTATAATTAATTGACATTTTTAAGCCAACAATTGCAAAACAATTAATTTACAATTAATTGCAATTTTATAATAAAATACAGTAAGTGAATTTAAATATAACTTAAGAGCCCAAATTTTGAAAAAATTTATAATTAAGGGCCAAAATAATTTTTCGTTATGATGATAGTGGTTCTTCGATGTTATAAGTATTAATTTATACATTTATACTTTACCTTTCGCTTAATGAACTTTCTTTTAGCCAAGAAACAATTCGACTAGGTTAAATACGATTGATATTGTAATGTTTATTCAGTTCTAAACTAATGTTTATCCTATATCAAACTAGTGATACTTGCCGTCATTTGCAGCTCGAAAAAAGGCCTCTACGTAGCATTTATTTGAGACTTTTGCGCTCATTGTAATCAATTTAAAAATAATACTAGTATGTTTTTTTAAAAAAAACACTTGACTGCTCAATTTCTTATACGCTTTTTTTTCTTAATCGTATAAGCTTTTTTTTTATTTATTTAATCAAAAAAGCTTTTTTTTTATTTATCTAATCATAGAAGCTTTTTTTTATTTATCTAATCGTATAAGTTTTTTTTCTTTATTAAAAATCATATATAATAAACTTTTTTTTTGCCTGTAATTTTGACGTCAAAGATCAGCAAGTTATCACATTTACAAACTACGGCAAAATTGCAATTAATTGTTTTAATTGTGGCTGCGCCACCAATCAATTAATTGTCAAATAATTGCAATTAATTGCCTTCACAATCAATTATTCGGTAGGCCTGGTGATGATTATGATAATAATAATAATAATAATGATGTGTTTTATCATGGCATTATTGACATGTGCACTTTAGAAAGTACATTATGGGAAATTAATACAAAGAAAAAATTAATACCTGGCCCAGGTGGTAAATATAAAATACGTGTTTCAGCAAGGGCGGATAACTGTAAAAATAGTAAATCTAAGTGTACAGATGAAATAATATTTCGAATGACTCCACCTCCATCTGCAGACTTTACACATTTTTACGATCACAATACTGATTATCTTGGAATATTAGTAGAAAATACAGAAGATAAACAACCATCGCTTGGATACACATATCAAGTTTATCAAATTATAAATAGTGATGATAACATTATTTACACTTCCCGAACCAAAAACCTTTCAAATTTAAACTTAGATAGAATTAGAGATAGTTCAGAAACCTTACATTAGAGCATTTTATTCGTGTGAATGATATTGCAACAGAGGAATCCAATTGGATGGACTCAAGTTATACAACTAGCAAATCCTTTAAATTTTTTTCTCGAGTAAATAATATTAAAGTTCATCTTGCATTTCTTAAATTTACAATCCGATAATGCTTAATTCCATACTATACATCATAGATATTTTTTACGCATTTAAGCAATGTATGCATTTAAACTATAATATTTTAATAATAAAATCCTAGGTAAATTAGTATTTAGTTTCGCTTGTACACATATCACTCATAGTATTATTCATTGATCGCCTTTGAATTTGTCATAGCAATCGATAAAATTTTTATTCATATGTGAAAGTATATGCATTTAGGTTGCATTCATTTCGATCATTAGTCAAAGTATATGCACGATTTGATAATATTAAACCCACAATGCTCATTCGTGAGCTTTTCACGAAGCCATTTTTTATAAACAGCTTCGCTTTGAACATTAGGAATTAAACTACTATCATGCAGAGAAATTGTTTACTACACCTCCAGCTCATAATCAGTATTGGAGACCAACAATTCTCGCTACCAACCTAAAGACAAGGATTGTGTGATTCTACCATCTTACAGCCAGCTTACCTTGGTCAATTACTCGCTTTTCTGTCATGTATTTTCTGACTTTGATTCAATAAAAAAAAAAAAAAAAAAGTATCCGGCATAGTCCAAATAAATGATATTGGTTACGAAAGTAATGGTAAGGTTTATGCATACTGCATATGAACTGCACGCATATGTGCACAGATTACGTGAGAGTCAATACTTTTTAAATATTTACACAATTAATTTAATCAATATTAAGTGTTCAATAAGGTATGTACGTACGTATGTAGGTAGGTACGTATGTAATAATATATTTTATTATATAAAGTAAAAAAAAGGTAAAAAAAATATCAAAGTTTAAAATGAAATGTTGTGGGCAATGGCCCGAAGATAATCTGAAAGTAACATATTAGAACAATTCGTGTTCCACATTCACGGCTAGTTCTTTTTTGCTGGGGTCGAGGTGCGCCTCTTAAAATTGATTCAATTTCAAGTTGAACGCGATTTTGCTCTTTTTGATTTCACCTATCATTCTGAAAGTGCCTATATGAGTATCTCCTAACAATGCTAGTCATCTTCGATGCCAGCTCTCTACTGAATTTTGGGTTCGTGGGAGTGCGTGCTCAATGTTGTCAGTAATGGACCAAAGTTCAGGTGGAAATAATAGATTATTTCTTAAAATAATTCCATTCCTTATTATAGGCCTTCCTCTTGAATGTCTTTCTCTTCCAAGTACATAATTTTCTTCAAACCAATTTACAAGATTATTTGCTTCATCTGGCATACCATTTTTTATTGCACTAAGAGCTGCAGGAATTTCATTGGGAGGTAAAAATGCAAGTGTGGAAATTTTGAGCTAAAATCTCTATCTGTTCCATATAGACTATTATATAATAGTTAAATTTAATAAATATAGTTAATATAATAAATATGTATACATAAAAAAAAAAACTTACGTTGCAAGACCAAGATCTTTTACTTTATGATATATACTTTGGGAAAGGTGAAAATGATATCCTTTATTTAAAGCATTAGGATATTCTAACCTAATTGCATTAATAGCTGCTTGTTCAAAGTCTGTCAAAACAATTTGTAGCTGTAAATAAACATTATGTTCTTCACAAAAATCATTTAAATCTTCAAATAATTGTTGAACAGTTAAGTTACCGAAACGAAGAGTCAATAAAAAGGAAAGATCGATGTAACCGCTAAAATAATAATGTCGAAAAAGAAAATGCAAATCTGAATGATGAACGTAGCTTTCTAATTACGATCAGGAACTTCTAAAGAAGTTTCGTGATGCAGTTTATGCACTTAAATTCAATTAGAATTTTTCTACGATTGTATTAGTCCATAAAACAGGATTATGTACTAGATGCAATCAAGAAAAATTAAACCCCAAAAAGTTTTCGAATGAAAATGATATGGACCCTGGTATGTAAAGTCTTTTTTTTCTTTTTTTTCTTAAGCTGATTACTATTATTTCTTTCTCTTTCTTTTTAACCCCCTTTTTTTGAAATTTGTCTTTTTTTTTTTTTTTTTTTTTTTTTTTCTAAGCCAATTTTTTTAAATTTGTCTTTCTATTATTTTTTGACCCATTTTTTTTAATTTTTTTTTTCTATATAAAATTTAATAAAAGCGCACGCATGAAACCCATCTCTACTTATTATACATATGTGTATATTATAAAGTTTAAGCGTGTAATATATAAGGCTCCAGCCCTACGAAACGGCGCCGTTTTACTAGTAATAAACGCAATATGAATAGCATAGGTGAAGATCTCTCTGATTGGCCAATATTTTAGACTACAATTTATATAGATATGATAGACGTTTGCTAAAATTTTGGAAATCTTGCATAAA
>CAJVPY010003846.1:0-13450 GCA_910591965.1 Dentiscutata erythropus
GGGCATCGTTGTTGCGCCATAATCGCAGATCGTTCACCGATCTGGGACCCGATCGTCGTTTGGGTCACGTTTTAGGTGGTCACGATTTATTCTGCCGTGACAGTAGAATCAAATGCTTGGCAATGTCTTCTAGATGAGAAAAAAAATTTTTGGTGATCATAAAATATCTAATTTATTATGAATATTAATAATAACATATGAGATAAAAATTTAATTCTTACTTCTTCCGATTTTATTTTCAAAGTACGTGAAAATTCATTGCTTTTATTACTCATAATAATTATCAAAATAGCGGTTAATCAAATTCAAGGAATTTTAAGATCGTATAATACGATCTTTGTGAGGGTGGTCCATTGAGTGTAGTACATGTGCTCGATACTGAGATATCCAAAGAGCTTATAGATTCTTAATGTGGTGTCGAGATAGTGTCGTGGGCAGTTTCTACGAAGGTGGGCAAGTGGCCTTTTTCTTAAGCTAGCAAGTATCTTTATATTTTTACTTTTTTTATTGGCTTTAACGCAACCTTTTATATTTGTTTTGTTCGCCTGATTTTGAATTTTTATTGGTCAAAAAATTACAATTGTTCACGGAATGCCGCAAAATCAGTCCTAAACACGGAATAGTACGTAATTGTCGCAGAAAATAGGGGTTGTAATTTTTTTATAAGTACGCATGATGCTAAAAAGCTAAAAATATAGCTTCCGAAAATTTCTAGTGTAGAAAATAAATGATGCTAAAATACGAGCATGGTCTAGTTAAAAATTTTGCTTGATATCCGAAATTATCCGAAGAATAAACAATCAGCTTATTGCAGAACATTCGAAGTTTCTATTACAACAAACAGAATTCATGAATAACAACGCAAAATTTACGCAGATTTCATAAAATTTTAATGCATGGAATTTTTGCAGAATTTGATTTGTCACTGGCAATTTATTACCGCAGAAAATCATCAGCCCTGGTTGTGTGTTGTCTCAAAATCATATTGGAGATCACAGTATATTTGAAGTTAAATTAACGGTTTAAAGGATAAGAGAAAAATATACCAATTTTAGATACGGTCTAAATGCAAACCCTCTAAATGCATATCCTATGAAACCTATGAAAACCCTCTCTAAAATTTTTTGGGCCCAACTAATATTACACCTATTAGGTTTTTATCTTTCTAAATGCACTTTTGGCTAAATTTTTATATATAGTCCCGGTGTAATGCATTTAGGGTGTTCTCAAGTTCTCAAGCATCAATCATTCATAGTGATCTAAATAGTGCACAAGTATTATGGCGTAATTTTAACTATTGCCATAACATTTTGGATAAAAGTCAATTATACGAATGACAATATTATTGATATGCTCAAACATTGCTATTACTATAATTGTAGTGATGCTCAATTGCAACGATAGGAACAATAGGTCAAAATAAAGATCTCAATCACAAGTTGAGAGGTTTCTAAATAGTTTATCGAAAATTTACAAAAAATATATGTCGATAATGAAAATCCATAATAAAAGTATGAACAATAATTTATTCATTTTAATATTATAAAGTTTTGATAAGTCAGGGCAAAAATAAAGTGGTTAGGGACAATAAGTTTTTTGACTGAAATGGCAAACTCACTTCTCATTTTTTACTATTTAAATTTTTTTTTCACGTAATAAACAACTTTACTCATCTTAATAATAAGCTCGATAATTACTTTCCGTTAATTAAAATTTAATTCCCGACTCATTTTTGACATACTTTGATCCATTAATTGAGGCGATTGAGAACGCCCTTAGAGAGGAGTCATTCGAAGATGTCAAAACGTCATGCAATATTGACAGTCTATAATAAGAGAAAGCTATACCAATTTTATATAAGTCATTCAAAGATGTCAAAAGCGTCATGTAATACTGTATTTATGATTGTTTTAAAAGATTTTAAATTAACGAAATATATAATTTACAGTCTAAAAACTAAACAATGCATAAATAAAAGATGTAAATGCAACAGTAAAGCCTGATTGCAGGACTAAACAACTTGTTATAGCACATATAAAATTTAAATCAACGTTCATAAAATAAAAGTAGTACACACTACTCTTAATTTATTAAATTTACAACTAAAATTTCAATGCATAAAATTATGCTACAGTTATGAATTTGAATTTTCTTCAAACATCTATATAGTAATATTTTATGAATATAATATTTGCGCTAGCGAATAGAATTCCATTAGATTAAGTCATATAACCCATATTCCTCTTACCTTTTTAATTTATTATTTATTTTCTTTTCGATCTATTCCACCGATTCGACAATAGAAACACTTAGAGGGTATGATATTAATATTATTGTAAATAAAAAAAAGTATAATAATTTGAGTACACAATGTTAGCGAATAAAAAAAAGATCACATACGTTGCTATGGTATGGTCCCCTCGGGATTTATTATTTCGCCGCCTCTTCCGAGAATCAAGTCATCATAGACTGTGTAGTCTGTGATTTGACTCCCGGACCGCCAACTCAAAGGCTTCCTTCTCCCTTGGATCGGGTTCGGGTTCGCCGCGTTGTTTTTGATTTTTGATTTTTTTTGATTTTTTTTTTGGTTTTTCGTATATTTATTCGGGCCTTTTGTTATTTCGAATGATTAGTAATTAAACCGGATATAAAGAAGTTAATGAAGATATATATAAAAGAATGATCTTTCCACTCACCTATATAAATGTTATATAGGTTAACAAATGGGGTACAACCCACTTGAAATCCAGCCAGCCTAGATTCGTGGCGCCTGCCCTGAACACAGCGTCGGCAAGGCTGCTTTTAACAGACTTACAATTGAGCAATAGCAATACATTTGCTGCACGACACAGCACTTGAAAGAACGAAGGTATGTTTATTTCGTATGTTGGAGAGAAAGAGACATTAATCAAGCTACAAACTTAATGACATATTTTCATGAATTATTACAAGACTCTGATTTTACTGATCTACTGTCATCTTCAATTAAAAGCACCCGATCCATCAGTACACCCAAACGTAGTACAAAGGGACGACAAAGAATAATTTTACAATTTATCTAACCAAATGTCACGGGTTAAGCGATACTAACGAAAATTAAGTCAGAAATGGTCTAACGATCAATCGCTTGTTTATTCACTTTGAACAACAACAAGTATGGTAAAGGCAAAACAATATGGTCTTTGTTAACTTTGAAACCCCTATTGGGGTGATTCAAAGTTAAGGATCAGGCTTCTGATTTCGAATTAAATTAGTGTATTTATTTCGAAATCAGCGGTTCATAAATCTTAATTTTGATTTGCAAGCTTATTTATATAATACCTAATGAGGGCACCTTGAGTTTAACTTATTATGGTTAAGCGGATGGTGAAGTTGCGGGTTTTTAGACTACAACCGTACGTATATTAGTTGTTGTAAGCCAACTAGGATAGCCGCGGCTAAGCCGGCTTAGCTGACTAAGCCAGTCGGCTGACTAATGCAGCTGATTCATGAATAGAATTACGAAAGCGTCTACCTCAATGAATCTCGTCTGTTTGATCAAACTAGCCAATCAGCTTTTTTATTGAATTCATTGAGGTAGGTACTTGAGAACGCCTTAAGCCAGCCGAAATAATGGTCGGCTGACTAATGCAGCTGATTCATGAATAGAATTACGAAAAGGAAAATTGATAAAACACTTCCTAAGTATTTCGAAAAATAGACATATTAATCCAGATGTTTTAGGGCACCTACCTCAATGAACTCAATAACGAATCTGATTGGTCTGTTGCCAATCGGCTTTTTTATTGAATTAGGTGCCTGGCTTAGCCAGCCGACTAAAGTCATGTGGCTTACACCGTACATCAAATTTTCAATTATAAATAGAAATAGTTCTATCGGAGTTTCTGCTATGGGGACGTCCATAATTTACGTTAAACTGGCATTGTTATAGATATCAAAGATAATACAAAAATAATACTTGGAATTATCTTCAAGGTCTCTATTTTTATACAACACTGTACTGGTTTAACGTAAATTATGGATGTCCCCCCCATGCTCCGAAAACCAAGTACCGAAGTAAGGATTTAAAAATATTTTTAAAAGAGCAATCTCAGTTCGCATGAATTTTTAGAATCTTGATAAGAATTCACATTAACTTCTTTAAATCTTAGATTGACTCAAATGGGGCCTGGAAGAATGAAAAAATTAGTGGAGACAACCTTTAATATCGTTACGAAACGCTCGGAAAAACTTGATTCTGCTGTCATATACGATAGAGATTATAAATGAGTGTGGCTGTTTGCATTCAAATGTGATGCAGCAATTGAAGCCAACAATTTAATGTCTGAAAGGTATTTTACACATGCGTCACGACTCTTTTTAACGCTAGAACACCACGACCTCAACTTCAAGTTGTTTCCTTCTGACAATGAAAGATGATTCCAGCAAGGGCATACGACATGTGCCACGATTTCGAAAGCGACTGGTGGACTGGTGGTATTGGCTTAAAAATTCGCAATAGTTGATCCTCCAAATCTTACATTGCGGGAACTAATAGCTATTCAAATGGGATTATTCTCATGCTTCGTGTATATAATAACACTACGCGATACGTTGATCAAGAGAGAAATAAGCGTCCCGGAGATATTTTTTAGATTTAAAAAGAATACCGGCAAAGAGGTACGCCCTCTGGATATCTGATTTATTTATGAAAATGATTAGGGTCCTTATGAATGTATGGGGAGATGAACTTTAGGTAAGATTGCGATATAAGATTAAATAAACCTTTACCAATGTGAAATTACTAATTTCTCTAATGCACAAATTTAGAATTATATGATGATTAGGTTTAGCACGCAATATTAGAATCACAAATCGAAACGGTTACTCCATTAGGGTTGTAATAACTTACCTGACAATGTAACTTACATGACCCGATGTAAGTTACAAAATATATCATAGTAAAGCAGGCCGGCTTGTATTAACGCCGACCAGAATAAATTTAGCTAGCATTAATGTTATTAAAGGAGGAAATTATTATTATTATTATTACTTACATAACTTAAAATGTAACTTACATTTAAAAATAACTTACAGTAAGTTATACAACCCTATACTCCATACATGCTCTATAATATTCTTATAGTCGTTTTTAATTTACTTCTAATGCAAGTTTATTGCTTTCATTATTTATAGGTCACAAAAAACATAATTTAAAAAAAAATAATTATTATTATCCTGTTGAAGAGACGCATATGTCTAATTTTCGGCATCGTCCAACGGGCAAAAATCCGAAGTATTTATATTTTAAAAGAAATTAGTTGCAATCAAATTATGTTCAAAGGCACAACGGTTACCTCTGTGGATTTTTGTTTTCCGAGCAGCAAACGTCAACCTCAGCAATAGAGGGATTAGTAACGAACCTCGATGAAAATTCAATATTGACATCTTTGAATCTCATAGCTTTCCAATGTTGAACACTTGAATATAGTCTGTCTTTTAATTTATAGATTATACTATTTAATTATTAATTTACTTCTAATGCAAGTTTATTTCTTTCATTATTTATAGGTCACAAAAAACATAATTTTTAAAAAAAATAATTATTATCCTGTTGAAGAGACATGTATGTCTAATTTTCAGCATCGTCCAACAGGCAAAAATCTAAAGTATTTATATTTAAAAGAAATTAGTTGCAATCAAATTATATTCAAAGGCACAACGGTTACCTCTGTGGATTTTTGTTTCCCGAGCAGCAAATATCAACCTCAGCAATAAAGGGATTAGTAATGAACCTCGATGAAAATTCAATATTGACATCTTTGAATCTCATAGCTTTCCAATGTTGAACACTTGAATGTGGTCTGTCTTTTAATTTATAGATTATACTATTTAATTATTAATTTACTTCTAATTCAAGTTTATTTCTTTCATTATTTATAGGTCACAAAAGACGTAACTTAAAAAAAAAATTATTATTCTGTTGAAGAGGTGCATAGGTCTAATTTTCAGCATTGTCCAATTGACATTGTATGTTAAAGGTATTTATTAAATAATTCATGTACTAGCAATTTATTCACATCGAACTAATATTAAAAAAAAATAGAATTAGTGGATACTTTTCACGTGCTAGAGATTGAATTACAAGATATGTGAAAATGTATTTTGGATCTCTTTGTGTTATAGGCGATGATGATGATTATTGGGAACCTTGGGAGGGTTTTTTTTTTTTTTTTTCTCAGGTAATATAGTGTTTTTTTTTTTTTTTGAGAAGTTTTATTGTGAATTTGGGACTTTGCAGATGTGAACTGAAATTAATGAATTTTCAAAGTTATATTATAGCAATTCATGTTTTCACTATTCAAGATCCATATAAATTGACATTAAATATTGAAGACTTTATTTATCTTTTGTTCAAGATCCATACGAATTGATATTAAATGTAGAAGACTTAATTTATCCTTCAAGAAATTTATGTACTCGATGGCCTACCGAGACCACAGAATAGTTTTCAAATAATGAGAGAACGAAAATATGATTAAAGTGGATGATTCAAGTGGTTAACAATGTAATCTTTGATTTCCATTCAATGATGAAAAATGACATTTGGGTGGTACTGATGTGGCAATTCAAGTAGAAAGTTGGATTCTACTATAGATAATGCAATCTTATTTTTGCTAAAAATAAAGCTAGGCACATCAAAAGATGAAAAATGGCAACACATATGAATTTGAACACTTGCATGTGGCCTGTCTTTTATAGACAATACTATTTAATTATTTAATTTACTTCTAATGCAAGTTTATAGCCTTCATTATTTATAAATCACAACACAAAAAACATAATTTAAAAAAAATAATTATTATCCTGTTGAAGAGATGTGTATGTCTAATTTTCGGCATCATCCAACGGGCAAAAATCTCGAAGTATTTATATTTAGAAGAAAGTAGTTGCAATCAAATTATGTTCAAAGGCACAATGGTTACCTCTGTAAATTTTTGTTTCCCGAGCAGCAAATGTCAACCTTAGCAATAGAGGGATTAGTAACGAACCTCAATGAAAATTCAATATTGACATCTTTGAATCTCATAGTTTTCCAATGTTTGCTAAGGATAATCAAATTTAAACACTTGAATGTGGCCTGTCTTTTAATTTATAGATTATACTATTTAATTATTAATTTATTTCTAATGCAAGTTTATTTCTTTCATTATTTATAGGTCACAAAAGATGTAATTTAAAAAAAAAATTATTATCCTGTTGAAGAGGCGCTAATTTTCAATTAGCATTGATATTAAATGTACTAGCAATTTATTTATTCACATCTAACTAATGTTAAAAAAAATAGAATTAGCAGATACTCTTCATGTGCTAGAGATTGGATTAGCAAGATATGTGAAAAATGTATTTTGGATCTCTTTGTGTTATAGGTGATGATGATTATTATTGGGAACCTTGGGAGGAACTTTTTTTTTTTCTTAAATAATATAGCGTTTTTTTTTTTTGAGAAGTTTTATTGTGAATTTGGAACTTTGTAGATGTGAACTGAAATTAATGAATTTTCGAAGTTATATTATAGCAATTCACGCTTTCACTGTTCAAGTTCCATATGAATTGACATTAAATGTTGAAGACTTAATTTATCTTTTGTTCAAGATCCATATGAATTGACATTAAATGTAAAAGACTTAATTTATTCTTTAATAAATTTATGTGCTCGATAGCCTACCGAGACCACAAAATAGTTTTCAAATAACAAGAGAATGAAAATATGATTAAAGTGGATGATTCAAGTGGTTAACAATTTAATCTTTGATTTTTATTCAACGATGAAAAATGACATTTGGGTGGTATTGACGTGGCAATTCAAGTAGAAAATTGGATTCTACTATAGATAAGGCATAGGCAATGCAATCTTATTTTTGCTAAAAATAAAGCTAGGCACATCAAAAGATGCAAAATGGCAACACATATGAATTTGAACACTTGCATGTGGCCTGTCTTTTATAGACAATACTATTTAATTATTTAATTTACTTCTAATACAAGTTTATAGCTTTCATTATTTATAGGTCACAAAAAACATAATTTAAAAAAAAATAATTATTATCCTGTTGAAGAAACACGTAGGTATAATTTTCGGCATCATCTAATGGGCAAAAATTCTGAGGTATTTATATTTAGAAGAAATTAGTTGCAATCAAATTATGTTCAAAGGCACAATGGTTACCTCTGTGGATTTTTGTTTCTCGAGCAGCAAATGTTAACCTCAGCAATAGAGAGATTAGTAACAAACCTCGATAAAAATTCAATATTGACATCTTTGAATTTCATAGTTTTCCAATGTTTGCTAAGGCTAACCGAATTTAAACACTTGAATGTGGTCTGTCTTTTAATTTATAGATTATACTATTTAATTATTAATTTACTTCTAATGCAAGTTTATTTCTTTCATTATTTATAGGTCACAAAAGACGTAATTTAAAAAAATAAATTATTATCCTGTTAAAAAGGCGCTAATTTTCAATTAGCATTGATGTTAAATGTACTAGCAATTTATTCACATCTAACTAATGTTAAAAAAAATAGAATTAGCAAATACTCTTCACGTGCTGGAAATTGAATTAGCAAGATATGTGAAAAATGTGTTTTCGATCTCTTTGTGTTATAGGTGATGATGATTATTATTGGGAATCTTGGGAGTGACTTTTTTTTTTTTCTTAGATAATATAGTGTTTTTTTTTTTTTGAGAAGTTTTATTGTTAATTTGTGACTTTGTAGATGTGAACTAAAATTAATGAATTTTCGAAGTTATATTATAACAATTCACATTTTCACTGTTCAAAATCCATATAAATTGACATTAAATGTCGAAGATTCAATTTATCCTTTGTTCAAGATCCTTACGAATTGACATTAAATGAAGATTAATTTATCCTTCAAAAAATTTATGTGCTCAATGGCCTACCGAGACCACATAATAGTTTTCAATAGCAAGAGAACAAAAATATGATTAATTTGTTATAAAGTGGATGATTCAAGACATTTGGGTGGTACTGATGTGGCAATTCAAATAGAAAATAAATCTTGGATTCTACTATAGATAAGGTGTAGGCACATCTAATAATGAAAAAAAAGGCATTGAATAAAATTTGATCTGCTGAAGCCGGAAATTCAGGTGGGCAATGCAGTCTTATTTTTGCTTAGAATAAAGCTAGGCACATCAAAAGATGAAAAATGGTATTAGAGAATATTTAAAATCTACTGAAACGTTAATTCAGTAGGCAATATAATTTTGATTCTGCTAAGAATAAAGCGAGATACATCAACGGTGAAAAAAGGCATTTAAAAATCTGCTGAAGCGGAAATCCAAGTGGGCAATTTAATTTTGATTCCATTATGAATAAGATATAGGGATGAAAAAAGGCATTTGAGATGTATTTGAAATCTGGTAAAGCATTAATTCAAAGTGAGCTATTTATCTTGATTCTGCTAGGAATATAGCATAGTCACATCTATCCTGTTGAAGAGGCGCATAGGTCTAATTTTCAGCATCGTTCAATTGACATTGATGTTAAAGGTATTTATTAAATAATTCATATACTAGCAATTTATTCACATCTAACTAATATAAAAAAAAAATAGAATTAGCAGATACTCTTCACGTGCTAGAGATTGAATTAGCAAGATATGTGAAAAATGTATTTTGGATCTCTTTGTGTTAAAGGCGATGATGATATTATTGGGAACCTTGGGAGAGGTTTTTTTTTTTTTTCTTAGATAATACAGTATAGCGGGTTTTTTTTTTGAGAAGTTTTATTGTGAATTTGGGACTTTGTAGATGTGAACTGAAATTAATGAATTTTCGAAGTTATATTATAGTAATTCACATTTCACTGTTCAAGATCCATATAAATTGACTTTAAATGTTGAAGACTTAATTTATCTTTTGTTCAAAATCCATACGAATTGACATTAAATGTAGAAGACTTAATTTATCCTTCAAAAAATTTACGTGTTTGATAGCCTACTGAGACCACAGAATAGGTTTCAAATAGCTAGAGAACGAAAATATGATTAGCTTGTTATAAAGTGAATGATTCGAAAAAAAAAGAGCATTTTAGAGGTATCTGAAATCTGATAAAGCAGTAATTCAAGTGGACAATATAATCTTGTTTCTGCTGGGAATAATGTGTAGGTACTCCCAACAATGAAAAAAAGGCATTTGAGAAGTACTGAAAACTGCTGAAACGGTAATTCAAGTGGGCAACAATATAATCTCGTTTCTGCTGAAAATAAAGCATAGATACACCCAACGATGAAAAAAGACATTTGAGTGGTATTTGAGTGGAAAATGTAATCTTGAATTCCATTATGAACAAGGCTTAAGCACATCCAATGATGAAAAAAGATATTTGAGAGGTGTTGAAATCTTCTGGAGTAGAAATTCAACTAGGCAATAAAGTGTAGGATCCAACAATGAAAAAGACATTTGAGAGATATTTGAAATATTGGTGTGGAAATTTAAGTGGACAATATATAAAGTGTAGGTACATTCAACGATGAAAAAGGCATTTGTGAAGTTTTTTTTTCTTTTATATATATATATAACTCACAATGCACGAGGACGACGCGTGTCGTACTTTATTAAATTCTAAACATTGTTACATTTTATAATATAGATTTATTCAGATCTACTGCGTGACGTAGCGAATTATCTATATATAAATTGATCTATCTAACCAACAATTGAGAGTATCTGAAATCTGCCAGAGCAGAAATTCAAGAGTAATGAATAAAGTGTAAATACATCCATCAAGTGGTAATGAATAAAGTCTAGGTGCATCCAATGATGAAAAAAGGCAATTCAAGTAGGCAATGTAATCTTGATTCCGTATTTGAAGAGCTGCTGAAGCAGCAATTTGATTCATTTAGGAATAAAGGTAAGTACACTCAGAAATGAAGAAAAGCATTTGAGTATGGTTCACGTCACCTATACTCATCAAAAAATGTAAAATTTTTATCAAATTTGGTTACATGTCTTGCTTATTATTGGTCAAAAATTCATGCTACCTAAGAAATTTTCATATTTATTCTGAAATTTGAGAAATTAATTAACTTTAAATTTTCTTTGATGACTATAAACCATAGTATTTGAAATCTGATGAAGAGAAAGTTTAATGGAGGATTTATTTATGAATAAAACATAGGCATATCCATCCAACAATGAAAAAATTGACCCACTCCCTGTAAGAATAAAACATTGTAGTTTGGTTTAGGGTTAAGGTTAGGGTAAAGATGATGTGTTTCTATTAGTAAAATTTCATGAGGAGCATTTTTAATTAGGCCACAGAGGGTGGTTTCTTAATTAAAATTTTGAGTTATTTCTGATTTTTTTTTTAAAAAAAAAAGGTGTTCGCTTTGATTGTTTACGTTCGTTACACCTAATCTTGAAATTTAAAAATCACAGGAGGGAAACATAATAGCGGTACATATGAAAAAATTCCCGACTGTAAGACTAAAAACTTCTAAAATAATAATAAACAAATAAAAATATTTTATATATTTTTAATAAAATTTTTGATTGATTCTGAGTTGCCGGACTAATTTTCCGTAACTGATGTTGAACACCAGTTATATTTTTTTTTAAAATATTGCGCATTATTTTAAGATGCACCAACCCAACCAAACCTCTATTAAAATTTTCTATGAAATCACCTGCGCACGAAATTTTGATGTAATATAAATTATTATTCTGATCATAATACGAATCCTAACGTAAATTTTTATTATTTAAAAATATCGATTGTTTTGATTGAGCATAGATTAGGGTTCTAAAAAATTTAGGCTGGTCACGCATTAGTACCCAGACTGGTGCCACGGCAGGGCCACGTAAAAATTTGGACAGATCTTTATTTTGATATCAGCAAATATTTAGAAAAATTTGGTTCTATTAAAATTTATTATTCGTTGACTGAAGTACTTGTTTATTCAAAAAATCATTACTTGTACTAGTTTTGTTATAGACTTGGTGCGAATATATTAAGTGTAAACTCAATAATTTTTGTTGCAAAATATGAAATTTTTTAAGTTATATTAGAATTTATGTTTGAGTTGTTAATAAAAAGTATGTGGGCATTAGTAGGTTTAGTAAATTTAAGAGTGTGTTCAAAGAACAAGCTATCGAAAAATTGAATATTTCTTTATAACATGTATAAAGACCTTGGTTAGATCATAGGTAATCCCGTGTAAATCGCAAAAATTTGGAAATTTTGGGATTAAGTACAAAAATTTAGAAAAATTTAGAAAATTTTATTTCCACGTATTATATAAACAATCCTTTCTAAATTGAAATTTGATATAATGTAACAGTTGAATAGGAGAGCAGTTAACGATTATAGGCAATAGTGCCAATTTGAAGCTCCAACCGTGTACGAAAGTAAGGGTATAAAATAATAAAACGAGCAATAAAGGAGACTTGCAGATATTATTAAAGGATGATGAATTAAAATGATTCGGAGCGATATCAGAAGTTGATGATTAAAGATAATAGATTATGGAATCGTTAGGTGATATATCGAGAGATACTGATATTAGAACGGCGAATTCTTATATTCAACTTAATATATTAAAATCGCTGATGCTGGTGATGCCAAAGGAGGTGGGGCTTCTACGTTTGTCGTTTCGAAAGATGTCTTTTCTTGGACGAAAGAACTTCCAACCAAAATCACATGACCAAGTTCCAACGATGTTCAATACTATGTTACACGGGTCCATCGAATTAAGTCTCAATGAATTTATTAAATTTAAAGTCGAATTTTTAAGAATAAGTATTTTTCATTAATACTTTATTTTATGAAGGACGTGGAACTTATGTAACTTTATTAAACTTGAAGGTCTTATATACATTTTATTAAATTACAACGAGTACGCAGAATTCCCAATACTCTCGCTACGATTTCAATAAAGACTACGCGTTCGCTATTATAACCGCGTTGTCGTTGTATTTACCGTGTTTTCTTAATGCATCTGATTTTCATGCATCTATGCCACTTACAACATCTATTTTAGTATAAGTTAGTGATGTGCTGTGTATAGTACTGTACGCGAAAATTTTTTTAGAACATTCTAGAACAAATTATAAAACCCTTCATATCTCACAAGTTTCCTTATAAAACCACCTTTTGTTTTCTAAGTAAGATTGCTCCTTGTGAAATTTTACATATAGATAGTTTATATATAATACATGTACTATGCATATTGCACCTGCTATACACACTATACGCACTATACATACTGTATGCTAAAATTTTTCAGGTATTATATAAATGGCACATTACTAAGTATAAGTGATTAAATATTTACATCGTGATTGAATTACAAATATACACGGGTATTGTTATCAAAATGGAATTGGTGGGGTAAATAATACAATAATAAAATATACTAAATAAAATAAAATAAAAAATAT
>CAJVPY010003847.1:0-13450 GCA_910591965.1 Dentiscutata erythropus
TAAATAGTCTTAGTACTTGATGTCCTAGTCCTAGTTCTGATATATAATATGTATGTATTTACGGCACTATCATATGTCAATTTACTTAAGTATTAATAAAAGTCTGGGGCAGGAGCTACACCCCAAATATTAAAATAAATAATGGTATTACAGACTTGAGACCTTTAATAACAACCAATAGAGATTGAATGCAGAAAGATATGTAGTTTATAGATTTTTTTAGACGAAGAATAGCATTTAAATTTTATTTTGAAAATTTGTCATATATTATAATAAAGAATTTGGAACACAACCTCAATTCAAAATATGCAAAGGAAATTTATGACAAAAAATATTTTAGGAAAGTACTGTAAAACAAAAGGTACCCTTTAACTTTAGAAATCTATAAAATCCTTAAAGAGTAACAAAATGATAAAAAATAATTTATTGGAATTAACTAAATCAGATGAAATTTTGAAAACCAAAATTATAAATATTAAAGCATATTTTAATAATAGTTCTAAAAGCAAATCTATTGAATATATCAAAGTAATTTTATTTATGACTTATAATTAATAAATTCAATTTTCCACTTTTACTAAAATGCACCTATAGCAGTTTACTACATATGTTATATTATCTAAAAAACTAGCTAATTAATAATATGTAATGCTTAGTAATAGGACTGCTGAGTTTTTAGTTAATAATAAAACAATTATTAATTAGTTAATAATAGTTAATAATTGTTAAAAATAGTTATGCAAGCATTTTAATAACTGCATATTTTTGTAATTGCTCGGGTCAAACTTTCGACAAATTATCCTGACAAACAATTCTGATGGCTAAATTTCTAGCAAAATTAACCAGAATTTAGCTAATACTAACCTAACTTTGTCAAGTTCTATTTTTCGAAATTTTAACTGGCCTTCATTTTAATTGTTTACAAAAAAATAATAAAAGTTAGTAATACAATGCCCAGGTTTGTTAAAAAATTTTGTATTGCTAGTGTCCAAATGCCATCTCAATATAAATTTGAAAAAAAAATCCTGATTTGGCAATGGTTTAGTGAAGGTGAAAAGCTAAACAGTTCGCACTATTTAGTACAATGTAATTTTCGCAAACAAAACTATCCTAAAGAACCTACAAAAATAGTCAAATATATATTAGTAACATGTAAAGAAATTCATCAGAATGAGCATGATAATATTGAAAATATTTTAGAAAATGCTAGTATTAAGAACTTGTGAAAAAACAATTTATTACCTCAAGTTGATAATCATAACAATAGCCATAATATGAATACAAATGATGTATCAGAAGTTGAAGATATTTCAGTTTTGTCTATTGGAGAAAAGGTATTTGTTAATCGTTAATTACTCAAAGTAATAATTTCGGCCAATGCACTACTATTATTTGTAGAAGATCCTAAAGTAATTAAACTATTTCAGATATTAAATCCCTGGTATAAACTTCCATCACATAAATAGCTAAGTACAAGTATTTTTGACAAGATACACAAAAATGTTCAATATGGCATTCAATGTTTTATATTAGATTCTATGTTTTTAACACTATCTGGTGATGGATGGACTAATGTGTTCAAAAATAGTATGCTAAATTTTATTATAACAAATGAAAAACATAAAAGTCAAAATTTTAAAATAGGTAATTACTCAAATCAGCATTATACAGATAATACTATATAGAGAAATTGGAATAAGCCTTGGATTAAATAAGTGGATCACATTTATTTCAGATAGCAGACCTGATTTTAAAAAAGCCCAATGTCTTATACATAAGATAAATATTTTAATTATAAAAGTTTTTTTTTTTTTTTGGGTATTAAGGTGATCTCTTTGGTCGGGGAATTTTTATTAAGTAGCAATAATGTTATACAATTACAATGAGAGTACATCAAGCCACATGTGCACCTTTTGAGTGCCTAATTTAAGTAGTCCGCTCAAAAGTTCTACACTATCTGCCATCCCAACTAGGAGGTTACCCATTTAAACCCTCTAGTCCTAACTGTCGGTTACCCACCACCTAACCAAGATGTAACTCACTATTCAGTAGTAGCTTTTGCGATACCTGTAGATTTCGCACCCACCTTAGAACTTACTAACCATCTAAAGCTAGTCTATCTATGAGGTAAACCTAACAGAGTGGTCCATGTTCCACACATGTATTTATTTGCATGTTCAGTAACTTCATATCTAACTAGTACCTGTTGTACTGCTGCTACCGGGTTTGTATCTCAAGCCAATTTTTGGGGTGCTGCTATAACCTGATCTGTATCTCAAGCACAACCTTCCTAATTAGTCATCTATTATGTACTCACTGCCCTTGTAAGGTTTCCAACAACCCCAGTACCTGTATTTGGAACTGTTTCCTTATCCGGATTCTCTATTGGTCCCTCTCTTACTTCCAGTCGGCAACTCTGACGGGCCGGTCTGCCCAGACTTTAGGTGTCTGAAGGACACCCTCCCCTTGGTCCATACTTTCAGAGCATATGCTCTTTTCCTCCGGTGCAACAATCTGGCAGTTCGGCTAATATGTTCTCCGCTATAGGACTTGGTTGCTTAGTTCTCTGATCTCGGGCCCCGGTTCGAATTTAGCCCTTCTGTAGTACTGTCAAAGATCATTGCTATATCCTAACTTGGGACTTGCCAAACAGGTTTTTGGTTATTTCAGTTCCTCAGATTTATTGTGCCAAAACTTCTATTACTAGATGGTATAACCAAGATTACAGATTAAGATCCAACCAATAATCAATAACTATTAACCATAACACAGATCTATTTTTAAAAATCATCATCTTTGGGATTCAAACTCTAGACCTGCTGCTTGGGAGGGTAACAACTAACCAACTACACTAAGTCACCACACCTCAATTATAAAAGTTTTATAAGATATAGTTGGGTATTATAACAGTTATTTTGACACACTTAATTCTACATATATAATATGTATTATATTTAGAATCATGAAATCAGCGGTAGAATTTTAACAATCCCATGTATGGCACATCAAACCAACTTATTAGTTAAAAAAATCGTCGAGTCAATATATTTCACACCAGTCATTAAAAAAATATTAGTAATTATTAATCATTTTCGAAATTTTAATTTTGTATTGTCCAAATTAAGAGAATTGGCTAGAAATGTAACATTAAAACCTCAATATCTATATATTATCCATTGGACAATGTTTACCAAATTGGCAAAAACTATTCTAGAAATAAAGACAAATTTAAAGGTATATATATATATATTAAGTGATAGGAAATTCAATTTTTACCCAGGTTGAAATTACCTATGACTAAAATTAATAGTTTTATTTTTAGGTTATCGTACTTATACATATATCTTATCTAATATCATGTTCACAAAGAAGCAATATTATAATTGATATTATTAATAATAATGAATTCTGGTTAAAACTTGAATCGTTTTATAAATTGTCAAAACTATATGATTATATTATAAAAATTCTTTAAATGAAAAGGACAACATTAGGTCAAGTAGCTGTATCATGGGCATGGCTTCATGAAGTTATTAACAAGAGCTTATTTACTAATAATGATTTTAAAGATTCTTTAATAATTGAAATCGATAATCATTGACAAAAAATTTTTAATCCAGTTTTTTTAATTACCTGGTTTCTTCATCCATATCATCATGGTAAAGGATTAAATTTGACATAGTATTTATATGTTCAAGAAGCTACATACGGCCTGTTTTGCATTTTTTATCCAAATCATAATCAAGACCAGTTTATTGATGAATGGTTAAATTACTCAAATCAAGAGGGCCTATTTTTTGTATTATTTGTCAAAAATCCAAATTTTACAAAATTTTCACTAAGATATTGGCATACTATACTAAATGCAGCACTAAATCTAAGTGAATTTGCATGTCACCTTTTATCCATTTCACTTAATTCTGCAACTTCTGAATGGGTATGGTCTTTATTAGGTAATATATATACAGAACGTCATAACAGGTTATCACTAGTATGGGCTGCAAAGATGGTACAAGTCTCTTGGTATATAAGTCAAAATTCAAAACAAAATGAAAAAAATCTCAATCTTCTAAAAAAACATCAAATGAAATAGAGAATAATATTTCAGATGATGATAACTATATTGATAGTAGTGATAATATAGATGAATTTATAGTAAATTTAAATCAAATTTCTGAAAAATTAATAGATGATATTCATGTACTTGACATAAACAGCAAGAAATTATTCCAGTACTTAAAGATGTATTTGATTCTAAGGCTGTTAAAAAATTATTATTTTTTTTTTATTATTTTTTTTTTTTAAGGTGAGGTCTTGCTCATATCTTTATTGGGTAATTTATATAAGAAGTTATATAGTAAACTATATACAACTTAACTTGTACAAATACAAATACATATAAATCACATGCAAGAGTAAGAGCTCAGACTAATTTAACAATTTATCTGTGACCTAAACCTACTAGAGTGGTCAAGACTCACTTAGCTTTTAAGGTTAGTATAAAGTTTGTAGGTATACCAGAGGAGATCTACATGGGGCTCCAGCTATTAAACTTTTTTGTTGCTAGTTCAGCTGGTGTACATGTATTATCTTTGTCGTGTACTTGATTTGGTTGTCTGCAAAGGCAACTATATGTATGGGTTTTTTTATATTGTTTTAAAGCTGAGTGTTTTTTGTATTGATGTGAGTTGCCTGTAGATTTTGTAGAGATCTTGTGCTCTTTTTTCTATTGAGCTAATTTGGCTAAGTATGGTTTCCAGATCTGTTCGTAGATGCTTTTGGTTATGCATAGCAGAGATTGTATGACAATTTGTAATGCCTCTTTGTATAATATGTCCTCAGATCGAGTTGTTAATATGAGGTGAGCTAGGATAAGGCCCTGGAAGGTAGAAATATAGTTGTAGTTGTTGAAAGATTGAAGGGAAGGATTAAGTGCTGCGTATAGGGATTGGGAGTAATTTATGAACTGTTTCAGATATAGAAGAGACTATAATTTGGCTAAGTAGATTAGGCTGTAGACATGTTAGCCAGTGTGTAGATGTCTCTGAAAGATTACAGTTAAAGCAGTTTGGGGACTGGAAGTGTTTATGTGAGGTTGTGTAGAAGTAGTTATATGTGGAGAGACAGTTTAGAAGTATCTTTATTTTGAAGACTTTTACATAATTAAGTTTCTGGCTATTGTAGCCATGTGAGACTTTTTGATTGTTGTTTAAGTATAGCCAGATTGCTTGCCAGTCAATTTCTTCTACAAAGTTTGACCATTCGAGATTATGTTTTTGTGAGGACCACATAGCAATAGTTTGTGCTCTGCATATATCCTTGATAAAGTGTCTGCTATAGCTTTCTACTGGATGCTTTTCTCAGATAAGGGTAGAGAATAGATTATACATATTAGTATGGGCTAAAAAAAGTATATAGGCTGGGGGCGGAGTATTGCTAGTGAATCAGCATAGTTATTAAATTTGTCAACTGAGTGTGCCATGACTTTGTGAGGCTGGAGTTGGATTTTGTACAATTTAATAAAGCCTATAATAGTGTGCCAAATAGGCCAGTAATTGCATTTAGTATACTTGGGTGAAAGTGAAGAGGTTTGACAAAGACTGTTATATTTTGATATAACTGATTGGGGGTCAGTGAATATGTTTACTGTAGCGTCTCTTGGAGCTGTTGAGATTGCTAACAGAATTGTTATAAGTTCTGCTTTGTATGAGAAAGGCCAGCTTTTGATTTCTGCTGAGAATTCTTGTACCGGTTAGTTATCTTGGACTTGAACCCAGCCTATACCCATTGAGCATTGATCTGTGCCTAGTCCTATCACAGACCCATTAGTGTAGAAAGTAAGATTATTAGAGGAGATGTTGTAGAGTGCAAGTTGGGTAAGCTTTTGGGAGACCTCACTGTTTTGAAAGATCTGAGCAGTAGGTAGGTCAAAATAGTAATAGAAGAAGGTAGGGGATATAAAGAGGGTATTTAATTGCTGTAGAGTAAATAAAATCTATGTTGTTAGCATTAAGTTTTAGAAATTTGTTTGATGTTTTCCTGCCTAAGAACTGTGTAGACAGGGTTTGAGATACTTCAAGTGTGCAGTGGTTGATTATTCTATTGGAGTTCAAACTGCATCCTGGACATGGAGAGCAAGTAATAGGTGGAAGTAGATATTTATTTTGTTGGGCTGTGTTAATATTATATACCCAGTAAGTAATTGATATTGAGTTTGAGTTTGAAAGCTTCTTTCATATCTGACCAATAATAATGTTGTTATTTTGGTATGTAAGTAACTAGAGCTTGTAGACCTTGTAGATAAGATTGGTATGATAGGCAAATATATTAATTCCTTGTAGTTGCAAATGTGAATGTATAGTGCAGTGAAGGGTATCCACTAGCAGTGTGTTTTTTAGGTATGTAAACCACAGTGGCTTTTTTCCTTTTGGAAGATGTAATAGTCTGGAGGAGAGGTATATCTATTCTAATAAAGTTTGGTTGTCTGCTGTATATAGCTGTTCAAGATAAAGTATTCTTTTATGTTTAATTTGTTGTTTGAAAGTGCTATAGTTAGGATAGTGGGCTATAAATTGTTCAAGTAGTGTGTTGCTGCTATTAATAGTTTGTAGCTATGATGTATTAGAGTTTGTCTCTATAGTTAGACCAAAGGAATTATATAGCTGTATGATCTTGAAGTTGGTAGTGTGACGATTAGAACCATTTATGTGTGGGCAAGAATGTTGAAGTAAACTAGTTGTGGACCAGAGATTGTTCTGCAGCTGCTGTAGTCTAATTCGAGTAGTAAGCCCCAGGGTTGAAGTATTGTTAAGTCTGTTGTTAAAATTGCTAATATGGTGTTGGAGCTGTATATTGTTGATATTATATATGTTGTGATTAAGCATAGTACTATTAGGAGTGAATCTGGCAAGATGAGATTTATATTTAGCTATTGTAAGATATTTGCCTAATAGTCGATTACAAGTTGAGTGTAAAATAACAATATTTTGAATTCTGTATTCTGTTGTTAAAATAATGACTGTGTTGATGATATATGCTACTTGTTTGTTAGTAATGATTTTAGTACTAGCGATATTAGCTGGTTGTAGAGCCTTGTCTTGTATTAGCTTGATTTGAGCTGTTTGCTTATTATTAAGAGTAAACCAGCATCTGAGAAATTTGAATGGTTGGTGTATAGAAATAGAGGTTAAGTTGGTATTTAGAAATGAGATACTGGCATTAGGCTGTTTGGAAATAAATATGGATTTAGTGGGATTGACTTGTATATTGGCCATTTGGTAAAAGGATATAGCTATATCTATAGTTTTTTTTAAGTCTTTCTTGGATTGAGTAATCCATATGGTGTTGTCCATATATGCTAGTACTGAGATTGATGCGTGAAGGTGATTTGTAGATGGGTGTGTAAGGCTTGTTTGCCAGGATGTAAAGAGAGTATATCCCAGTTGGTGGCTAGCTATGTGTGATATTAAAGGGTCATAGTAAATTCTCCAAAACAATGGTATAATAGTTTCTCCCTAGTCAATGCCATTTTTGACAGAATAGCTCTCTGTCAATCCCAGGTTGGTAATGACTCAGTTGGTGTGATCAGAGAGTAAGTTGGTAAGGATATTGACAAGAGCTTGAGACATGCCAATTCTGTGTAGTGAGTTGCTAAATAGGTCAGGAATAACTGAGTCGTAAGCTTTACTCATATCTTGGGAGAGAATCCACAGTTGGTTTGAGTTGTATTCTGCATCCTCAATAGTATTGTTGAGAATATGGATGGGGATATTAGTGGAGTTGCCTCATAATGCGATATAATTATAGGGTGAGAGGATGTTGTAGGAGGAGAGAATATTGTTTAGCCAGTTTGTAAGCAGTTTGTATAGAGCTTCTTGATATGTTCTATCAGACTAATTGGGCAGGTGTTGGCTAGATTGCTGTCAAATATGGGTTTTTTAAATATTGGGTATATGCGTCCCTCTTTCCATTGTTTGGAAATTTGTTGGCTGCTTAGACAGTAATTAAGCAATGATGTGATAGACTGTATAAAGCTAGTGCCTGCATGTTTAAGCATCTCGTAACTTATTCCAGATGGGCCACAGGCTTTGTTATTGGGAAGTATACTGAGTGTAGTGAGTATCTCTTCAGAAGAGAAGGCAGAGAGAGCTGTGGAGTAACAGTCTGGGTTGATGTGTGGTTTAGGTCTGTACTCTGATTGCCAGTAGGTATCAAAAGGAGGTTGTCTACTTGGCAAGGGGCTGTCCAGTCATCAAAGTGTTGTTGTATATGAGCTTTTATAGAGAGAGGATCTGTTACTACATTATTGTTTAATTTGATATTGTCAAATTTGACTGGGTCCTTGTGTCTGTTTAGTATGTTGTTAATCATTAAGGTAAGGTGTGTTTGTAGCTTGGTGCATCTTTTTTGGATTGCTTTAGTAATAGACTGCCTGGTTTGTTTAGCATTTTCAAGATTATGTGTGTGAAAAAAACTTTTCTATTCAATGTTAGCATTGGTAAGCCATGCTGGGGTTAATAAAGTACTCAAGGAAAGGGGAGGAATATCAAGCTGGCATTGATGATTAATTGTAGTAATGGCCAAGTTGAAATGAGTAGGAATGGAAAGATTATTTGTTGTTGCATATTTGGTTTTTTGAATAATACTACCGAGCTTTTTGAGATTTGTATATAGGAAGGAGGCTTTGGACATAAAAATATGCTGGAAGTTTCTAACAGCAAACTTTTTGTTTGAAATGTGCTTAAGAGCAGCTGAGATAATACTAGTTTGAATTTTGTACCAGGTTGTTTCTAGAGACTTGCTAGTATGAGTCGTAAGAGGTATGTTGTGTTTTAAAAGATTGGAGTTTACTTGGTTAGTATAGTCCTTCCAAAGTTCTTTGTTCATAGTCTTGTAGTTGAATATTTTTCTATAAGTATATGTTTTGTATTTTCGTTGACCTGTATAGGTATAAGGAAATGACCAATGCGAGATTAGAATTTTGTAGTACTGGTATTAGTATCATCAATATTATAGTTAGTGAGGAACTGTAGAATAGGTTGGTATGCCCAGATGTAGTTTATCTCTCTCTGGTATTTGAAGCTACTCCAGGTAGGTGCTGACTGGCTAGTATAGGCTGCCAGGTTGTACATACTATTAGTGGTGAGAAATTGGAGGAGCTTGTGTTTAATGGAGCTATACTAGTTGTCACCAGCTATTGCATTAAAATCTCTGAGAATAATTGGGAGCAGGTTATTGAAAAGTGCTTGTTAGATCCATTGGATAATAGTATTCTGTGTTTGGCAGCGAGTCATTAGAGAGCAAATAAATAGAGATAATTCGAAATTGAAGTTATGTTTAAAGAGTAGGTCTATGGCAATTGCATGTCCTAGTATGATAGTAATTTTATAAATATGTGGAGTAAACTGGTTTTGTATTATAATAGCAGTTCCAGCCTTTGAGCTATCAGCACATGACCAATAGTAGATGTAGCAAGGAGTTTTAAGAGGCTTAGCTATTTTGGTGCATGTAGCTATTTTGGTTTCAGTAATGCTTACTATACTAAGATTCTGTGTAGTACAATAATCTTCTCATGCTTCTCTTTTGGTGTTGTTATTAAGTTCTTGGACATTGTGCGTACATATAGAGAGGTTAAGTGGAGAGGAGTTAGTGTTGTGGCTAGTTGAAGGTGGAGGAGTAGGGTTTGTATAAGTATTCATATAATGTTTAGTTTGTATCTATCGGTGCAGAGTTGCCTGGTGGGGTGGGGTTGGTAGTTGTGTCTGTTGGTTTTACGTTGTCTGATAGTGCTTGAGTGAAGGATTCGAGTGTATTAACATAATCAGCTATTTAAGAAATAGTGCTAGCTAGAAATTGGACAGTGCTGAGTGATACAGGTTGATTAGTATTGTTAAAAATAGTCTAGCTTGGTTTCAGAAGAGGTAGGAGTTCGAGAATGATCTTAGGAATTGTTTTGATAGTGAAGTGTTACCTTAGAAGTTTCATTGTAGATATAACTTCTTCTTGGAACTTGATAGAAAGTTTAACCTTAATGTTCAAAGATGTGATTTTTTTCCTTATTTCTGAAATATCTGTTGGGAATTCAGAGAGAGGCTGTGAAGCATCTTGTGTATTTGTTTTGCCTTCAGTTTTATTGGCTGAGATTTGAATCCAGCTAGCAGGAATTCGAGTAAAGAAGAAATGCTTTCTTAAAAGTTTGGCAACACTAGTAAGCTGCTGTGTAGAGGTAATAGGAAGGGTGATACTGAGGTCTTGTAGAAGCTGGTCTGCTTTAATTAAGTATGGTTTGTCTGTAGAGTTTGCTTGCAATATGCCAGGTAATAGTGGGTATCTGAATCTGTAGTAAGGTGTAATCTTCTGAATAAGCTTTTTGGCCACAGAGTCATCTGTAATAGGAAATGAGAATTGAGTACTAGTGCGGATTTTGTTGGGGTCTGTAGGAAGAAGTAGTTTGGTGACAAAGTAGTCATTTGGAAGTAGTTTGAATGTGTAGTATTCTCTGACTTGAGTTACTACTTGTTCAAGGGTTAAAGTTGTAGTAGCTAGGTTATAGGGAAAAAGGCTGCGGACTTTTGCATTGAGTTCCTGGTAAGTTGTGGAGAGTGGTTGCTTGGGAGGTGGGAGGTCTAAGTAAGAGTTTGGAATGTGTACTACCATGTAGTAGTTGGCTAATTTTCACTTGTAGGCACTTAGGTATTGGAGAGCTGATCTGTAAGAGATAGGGAAAAGTTTGTGCAGGTCATCTGGCAAGTTGTTATAGTTAGCTTGTAAAGTTGGTAGTGTAGCAAAGTATAAGGGTGGGAGCTCTGGAAATTTGTAAAGCTTTCTTAGAGCATTAACAATTGCTCTAGTTTGTGATTTTTGTTTAATTGGTAAAGTGAAGGGTAGGATCTCTTGGATTTCCTTGGAAATTTGGTCTAGGTATTCAGGTAGTGTTTCTAATTTATCTTCAAAAGCTTTGTTAACTTGTGTCTTAATCTCTTTGGGTGTATTTTTGTTTTTATTAGGAATTCTCAGAAAGCCTCTTGTATACCAGATTGCTTCATATTGGACTTGGGTGTAGCTCTTGTAGTGTTAATATTAGATAGGTATTGCGCAATAAGCATTTGTCTCAACATAGTGTTAATGGTATTGCGTGTAGCCTGATCTGTTATTGTAATATTATTGCTTTCTTTGTATGTTGCAAGGGCTCTGTTGAATAAAGTATTAAATTCTTTTTGGTGTGCAGGGGTAGTTTTGGGGTTGCAAGTAAAAGTGGTGAAGAAACAAGTATCACAATGGATGAATTTAAGTTGAATAGCAGTAGGTAAGATGTGTTGAGTTTGGTTAGTAGTTAGCTTGTAACTAACAAACTGGTAAATTCCTTTTGGTGTAGAAAGTACTTGTACTATAGTATCATATGTCCAGGTGTTGGTATTAAAAGGTGTGCATGTGGGCTTTTGGATTTTGTTTAACACTGCTTGTGCCCATTCTATATCATCAGAGGTGTCAATTACAAGTGAAGCGATATTAGTTTTAGTGATTTGGCTATAAAGGGGTTTGAATAGAGCTGGTATGCTGTTAATAGTAGTCTTATTGGCCTAGGAGGAGTTTCTAGATCTCTTTCTACTGGTGATAACTATAGATAGAGGTGGTGGGTTTCGCTGAGTGGATGCCAGAGGTGGTACAATCTGACTAGGGGGTGTTACCAGTCTAGGTGTAGGGTTGGAGGTGTGAGGTTGTGTAACCAAGAGTGTGCTTGGTTCTGTTGTACTAATAATTGTGTCTGTGTCCATAGGTACAGAAGTTGTCTTGGCTGGATTTGTGCTATGGAGTATAGTTTCACTAATACTTCTATTTGACTTGTTATCAGTTTTTATTTCAGTTATGTTATTATATGGAATGTGGGCAAGATCAGCTTTTTGTTTAGCTTTTGCAAATGGTTTCATGCCTTCTTCGTATATCTTTGTATAGTTTCGGTGTCACAGCTGTATATAGATTTAGGAAACTTGACTTGGCGCTAATGTCTACAATGTTGTTTTTCTGTGAAGTTAGGTCAAAGAGAATTGATTGGTTTGCATTTTTATGCTTGCATATCTATTGGAAAGGGTAATTAACCAAGTTGGATATCTTTCTCGATTTGGTAATATCGATGTCAAACAGAAAATTGTCGATGTATTCTTCAATGGAGAAGCTAACAGTAAAGGTGAGTTTGGTCCAGTCTTTGATAGTAATATTGACAAATTTTTTTGTATATTCTATTGCTGGAGTTGTAGGCTCGGATTGGGAGTGGGTAGTATTTGGGTCTGCTGTTTTGCGAAAGGGTGAAAAATATCTTTAGCCAGAAGAAGAGCTCTCGGAGGCCATATTTTTAAAGTGAGTTTGAGGTTCAAGTGAGCTTAATAAACCTGCCTTGTTAGAATTTTTGTGCAGAGTATAGTTATTAGTTTGTTTGTTATTAGTAGCGTTTGGGTGGTTCTTAGGACTGCTATTGCGGAGTAATGAAAAAACTGTTTTTTTGTCTATTTTTAGGTTTTTTTTGCTTATTTCTTGCTGACAAGACATTCTTTTTTAAAGAGTGCATCTCCTTTAGATAGATTTGAAGGTGCCGGTTAACTTTACTTAGGAGCTAAAACTTAAGTTACTTAGTAAAATTCAAAGTTATAGCCGTGGGAAAATTTTTTCTTCTTGTTTCTATTTGGTAAAAGTGATGTACAAGAAGAGTTGAGATTTTGCTATATTGAAAAATTATTAAATTTTTATATTAATCAATTGTATATATAAATTTAAAGTTACTTTAAATGTTATTAATCTTTAAATGTTATTATTAATCCATCGGGTTATACTTTAAGTGTGTACTTTATTCTTGGTAAAAAAAAATAAATATGTGTAATTAATAAAAAATTCGTCACTTCGCAAAAAAAAAAATTGTTGTTTCCTGCAACTGTAGTTTTAATATTCTTATTTTTAATAAAATGCTATTTAATACATGGTATAAGGATGTAAGTGTTAGTTAAAAAAAAATGTATAGCATATTTTTATATACTTGTGCGGTACTAATACTAAATAGCTACACTATACATTATTAAGTAGTTTTTAGTTAATAACTCGTATATGAAATTAATAACTATTATTAATTATTAATAATGAGAGAGGTTCTATCACTAGTGATGCTCTAAGTAAAAATCATCCATGTTTCCAAAAACACTTCTTAAACCTTAATTCTAACACTAAGTAATAACCCAGTATAAAAAATTTGTGCTAAAAATTTTATATGGTGCAGGACATCTAGTCATATCATAGTACTGAATTTTGAAATGTATATATAAATATATATCAGTCGCACAATTTGTTATACTATTTTGCTTATAAATTTTTATATATATAAAATTATAAAAAAAAATATATAAAATTACTATAAACTTTGATTCTGTGATGTTTCTTCACCTACATATTAATTTAAAATTAAATT
>CAJVPY010003848.1:0-13448 GCA_910591965.1 Dentiscutata erythropus
ATACAATATTAAAGTTTAGATTAAGGATTACAACTTTCATTATTTGATTTTTAGTAATTAACTTGTAAAAATTAAGACTTGTATTAGAAGTAAAGATTTTTTAACAGGAAAAATATATAAAATTTAGAAAGTTTAAAAAAAAATTTTATAATAAAAAATTTGAAAAAAAAATTTTTAAATCTTTTTAAAAGTTTTTTTATATTTTTAAAAAAATTTCTTAATAAAGTTAATATAATAGATTTTAAAACTTAATAAATACAGTATATATAGTAGCTAAAATTAATATTTAAAATTTTATTAAAGAATTGTAAAAATCTTTGAAAGCAAATTTGTCTAGATTACAATTTAAGGGATAGTAATTTATTTCAAATTTGAAATAGTTTTGTAGTAAATTTTTTTACCAGGTTTAAAGCTATTCTTTAGTAATTTTTTGTTAGATCTGAAGTTGTTTTTGGTAATTGTTGTTTGGGTTCGAATATTTTTTAATAGTTTTTATTAGCATTTTGATATTTTGAATACTGTTATTATTTTTTGGTTTTGTTTTTTTATTTTATTTTTTTTAATAAAAAAAATTGGGTTGATATATTCCAAATCTATTACATAATTAAGTCTGTAAAGTGAGATCAGGTTTCAGATTTGTAAATCAGGTCACATGACTTTTGCTTGTTTTAATTGGCTAATAAGCCAGAGATATATACTGTAGTTATATATCTCTAGCTAGAGATGCCTAGAAGAACCTATTTATAATCTTTTTTATTATTATTATTATTATTTTAATTATAAGATTAGATATACAAACCATTTATCCATGGCTAAAACCCACCAGAGCCAACCGTATTCCCACTATACAGCTGACCCTCCCCAACTGCCAATTAGTATTCACATGTCCGCCACATTACCCACATTACCTACTATTTCAACTCCCAAATCATTTTTTTTTATTATAGTATCTCATTTATATATATTATGACCTTAAATTAGGATAATGTTCTTATGCTGTCTTGTTAAAGCTGTTACAATAATCTATAATTTACTTAGCACATGACGACTCAGTAACTTTGCGATCATATGATTTGTGCTCTAGCAAGCATCTCTAATATAGTATAATGCTAAATTACTATTTAAACTTTAACAGCTAGATTGTTGTGATACACATCGCTCAAGTTATACTGTATAAGTACTCTTCAAATAAAAAATTGTATATTATTATTTATACTGTATTTTGGATAATGTTGCATGTGGCAGCATATAGGAGTGACATTAATTCCCGATGAAAAAATTTCCTATTATGGTGGATAAAATTAGAATCTTTACTAGGAAAATCACCCTAAGATTTTCCGATCGGCTAATTCAGAAAAACTTGGACCGGAATATCGAGTCTTATTCACATGTAAACCATCTACATCATTGATTCAATAGTTGTTAGATAAACTATCGAATCAATAACATGTGAATAAGAATTGGTATTCTGGTTTCCGATCGGAAAATCTTGAAGGGCGATTTCCTAGCAAAGATCCCAAGTAATAAAACGACAAGTCAGAAAAGAGACTCGGCGACATTTAATGCGCGGTATATTTCTCTCCAAATGTAAGGTTTGAAATGGACATTAACTATAAATCCAAAATTTTCTTCGCATAAAGGTCCTGCGATTTTACCCACCATAAGGGTACCCGTTCTCGTTATAATAGTACTTCAAGGTTTGGGACATATCATATTTTCGTGAAATAACACCACCTGCACGATATTTTGAGTATATGCACGTTATTTAGAGTACGCGCATGGGCGTTCTTTTGAGACAAAGTGTCATGGGGTTAATAATTTAGCACCGAAAATCTAGGCAGATACGGATCTAACGACCACTCGCTTATTTAGTTATTGAAAATGATATTGAGTGAATTATTTTCTTTATTCAAAATATGCCTTTGTGCGAAAATTCTAAAACTAAAACTTCTAAGACATCGATTTCACTTTCCCTTCAATACTATACAATTACGTTATTACTACTTTAGCTTTGATCACTTTTACTTTGGGTTACCGTCACTCACGTGACACGAAGATAAATTTTCTCAAACTTGTCTGAAACCCTAGTGTGGGGTGCGCGTCATTTCGGGACGCGCATAAACGTTATTTTGAAACCATGCATGCTATTTTTAATTTTCTAAATAAAGCCCATGCCCGTTATTTCGCGAAAATACGGTCAATTTCATTTAAGAAAGTAGTAACACTATACTGCAATTATACTGCACCTTTTCGTGCTTGAAAAAAATATTATTATTAATTGAAGTACCATTACTTTCTACATTATTACATTATTAAACGCCCCCACCATTTCTATCTATTACATATAAATAGAAAAAAGCTCAATATGAACAATACAGTATTTTTTTTTTCTCTTTTTTTCCTTTTTTTTTTTTTTTTGTTTAAACCAAAAGAGGCATAATGTTTCAAAGAATAAATTATTAAATATCGTAAATCATTAGAAATAATAATAATAATATTGTAAGTAAAAGCTCTTTTTTATGAACAGTTACTTTCAATAATCTATTCTGAAAGATGACATTTGTTTTGAGGATTACAACATACTAAATTCATCAAAATAAAGATGAATGTATGTATAAATATAGAAAGATATAATTATCTTTCTTCAAACTGGATAAATAATAGTCAAATGATTCGTCGCGAAATCTATATCCTTTCTTTAAAAATAATCTTTCTATCAATTTATAGTCCGTGTCTAACGACTTTTACAAGACCTACAACAGGTCTCACGTAGACTGCATACAGGACTGATGTAGCAATACTAGCTGAAATCGTGATAGTATTAACCAATGGCTTAACCACCAATGTATTCACAAGGGTGTCTTTCGTATATGTTTGTTGTTGCTGTTGTTGTTCTGTCATCGCTATTGATGCTGTCATCGTCGATGGCGATGATGTCTGAGCTATGGCTCTTTCTTCGAGTGATGATGCTACTGATAATTGAGCTAACTGAGCTTCGAATGTCTGATAAAAGAGAGAAGTATTTGTTAATTTAGCGATTTATCAAAATTTATCAAATAAATAAACAATATTTACCGGCTCTGCCGCTATCAAGATTTGTGGGTGAGTTTTTTGACTATATAATAAAAAAATTAATTTAGTAAAGAACAGCATCTTAAAAAAGCTTTATAAATACCAAACCTTTCTGCAACATATAAATAAGAAAAAAAAGAAATAGGGTAAAAGCTTACGCACAACTGTCCTACGATCGATTTTAGTCCTTCTACCTCTTTATTTTGTTCATTAAGTTTATACTCTAATTGTCGAATAGTATCTTCCATACGACCGGCTAATAATCCGTCAAACTCTTCTTTTTGATAATTTACTTTTGCTTCCAATCGTCTCATAGTTTCCTCCATTCGTTCAGCAACTTCAAATTGACGAACCATTACCGATTCTAGTGAAGTAAGTTTAGCAATCTGTTGTGATTGCTCCTGAACTTTGGATTCTAGTTGGTCTTTTGCATTGATCAGAGTTTCATTAGCTGATTCTAATGAAGTTAATTTAGAGATCTGTTGTGATTGCTCTTGAATTTTGGACTCTAATTGGTTTTTTATGCTGGTTAAGGATTCATTAATAGATTCTAATGAAGTTAACTTAGCTATCTGTTGTGATTGTTCTTGGAGTTTAGACTCTAGTTGAATTTTAGCATTGTTTAAAGATTCATTGGCGGCTTGAAGTTCTTCGAGCTATAATAAATGAGCCCACAAATTATGAATATCAAAAATAAAAAATAATAATACAGTATATATATAATATATAATAATAATAATAAAATTACTGTAAAATTGCGAAATAACATATAATAGCGCATTATTCCATATGCGCTATTTCAAGATAAAGGCCAATTTTTGAGACTGCCTATTAATATATTATATAAATTCACCATATATTATATGAAATGAGCGTTATTTCGAGACGCCATGGCGTTATTTTGATTTCGAAATAATGAACGCCCACGTTCGTTATTTCGCATTTTACAGCAATAATAATAATAATAGTACCAGTAATTATTACTACTATTATTATTACTATTATTATTATTATTATTAAAGTACACCAGTGGTGGTCAACACCATAATATATTATAATGATTTTTACTATTAAAAAATTTAGAATTGGATTAGAAGTTAAGATTTAGAGGTTGCTGAGTATTTGCATCAGGCATAAATAATATAACTAGTTTTAAGATATAGCAACCATGGTGTTAAACGTCACTGGTGATTTTAATAAATTCTATTACGATTATTATTATATATATTATGTAATTACCTTTTGAATATGGTGATTTTCTTGAGTAATGTTAACTTGTTTTTCAATTATTTGTGGAATTGGAGATACGATTTGAGGTGTTTTTAAAATTTTATTCTCAATATGATAAACCTGTTCACGTTTAATATCGTCATCTTCAAGGTTATTATTATTATGATCAATATCATGATTTAAAGAATTCTGAATTTTACTATCAGTATTGATGTTTGAAATTAAGAATTTAGACACCACAGATGATTCAGACGGTGATGTTGATGACAAATGTTCGTGTTCATGAAAATTTAACTGTGTGGTAGTCGCTATAGAAGTTACACCTTGGTCAGAATCATTTAAGCCATCTTCGTTGGTAATTTCAACATCAATTGGATCTTTTATATTGTTACTAATTTCAGCTTTATTGACCTGATAGTAGGAACCTTCTCTTATAACTTCATTACTAAGACTGTCAGAAGAAACTTGAGAGACAAGTTTCAACTCTTGTTCATTAACGGGTAGGTCCTCGTTAACAGATGTAGCAGGAGTGGAAGGATAATCAAGGTCATCATCTTTGTATTCATCATTTTGTTCAACAGGTTCAATCTTAAACTCTTCATTTTGTTCGACAGGTTCAATATTAAACTCTTCATTTTGCTCAATAGGCTCAATATTAATTTCTTTCTTTTGTTCAAAAAGGTCGATATTTACTTCATCTTTCTGTTCAATATTGGTCTCATCTTTTTGTTCAATATTGGTCTCATCTTTTTGTTCACCAGGTTCATTCTTAATTTCATCTTTCTTCTGTTCTAACGGTTCAACAATAATTATATCTTTCTGTTCAATATTAATTTCGTCTTTTTGCTCAATATTAGTTTCGTCTTTCTGCTCAATATTAGTTTCGTCTTTCTGTTCAACAGGTTCAACCTTAATTTCACCTTTCTGTTCAACAGGTTCAACAGATTCAATCTTAGTTTCCTGAGAATGTTCATTAGTTACAGGAACTGAAGGGGCAAAAGTAGTTGTATGCGAAATTTGAGAATCAGTTTGATTAGGTACATTTAATGTTCGTTTTAAAATTGAAACAGGAGAATCTCGTCCACCGGCAGAGCCGGAGGAGTCAATACGCCCTTTATAAGTTTTAATAGGGGAACCGTTAGTTTCTGGAAGGAACAAATCCGTTATATTATTATTATTAAAATTCTTGTGCTTATGGTCATCATCAAGTCCTAATAATTTATCAATGTTCAAACTAATACGATTTTTTCTACCATTCTTTGACTTATTTAAACCATTCTCATTATCTGAAAGTGGAGAATCGTTAATATTTGTTCTTTTATCTCTTTTCGCATGTTCCGTAGCTTCATCTTCATTATCTGAAAAAATAAAACTACGACGATTTTTTGACTTAATTTCACTACCATCATTGGTTTGCCTAGGGACAATACGATTCTTATTATCCACAATGTCCTTACGTTTTTCCTTTTCAGATTTAGATTTATGACTAAACATTCCTGATAATGTACGAGCCAAACTTTCACTTTTTTTCTCATCATTTGATCTTTGTTTTGACTCTAACTTTTCTGCTACTGTATCTTTTTCTTCTCTTTTTAGTATATGACGGAGACCACGAGATTTTGATTTTTTACGTTTTGATTTATCTTTCTCTTCTTCAATCATTTGACGGTGTTCCGGTAAACTTTCGACGATCGTTACGCTACCGGATGCAGAAGAAGCGTAACTTTTATCTCGTGGATGCTCCAAAGGACCCGATGAAGTGGATTTGTTTTCCACATCGACCTCTTCAGCGTGGATGCCATTTCCTGGGTATTGGACAACGTCGATGGATGATGTCATGCTTGGTCCGGATAGATATTATATAAGGTTAAAAAAAAAAAAAAAAAACAAGTAAAGGAGTGTAGAGTTATTATTCTATGAAATGTTTACGAAAGAAGAGATGAAGAAAGAGATGAGAAAAGGATGAAGACGAGAATAGCGAAAAGATGAAGAGGATAAAAGAATTGCCAAGAAATGTAAGGTTGAGCTTGTGTGAATTAAGATTCTTTGGGAAATGCTTGTACTTTTTATAATAGTTTTAAAATTGCTAAAATTAATGCCGTTTATTTATTTTTAAAATTTCACATACACACCAATAATAATAATAATCCTATTAATATGCTTATCAGCTGTTCAACAAATAAAAAAATAAACATTATGTCGCTATAACAAAAATAGGCGGGAGATTGGCCATTGCTTTGCTTTACTAAGTTACTCGATTGCGTTAATAAAAAAATTCAAACGCGTGCAAAATTATGTACATCGGATAACTTTAAGGTCCTTTGAAGCTTATTCTTTTGACAGAACGATTTTTAAATAAAGTATTACAAACTTATTTTTTGATGCATTCATTTGTTTTTATATGGCGTTTAAAATTTTGTTCGGATCATCCAAATATTTTTTTTGTTCTTGTATATTCATGTACATAATTGATAAAATCATGACAATCAGGATTTACTTTATCTTTGTTAAAACTTTATAATGAAAATTCAGATATATCTAAGTGAACTCTAATTTTTAGATGTAAATTTTTTTTATAAAGATCACCAATAAATGTTATTTATGTGTATTAATTTATTACTGTCATACGTGCACAACGCATACATCGTTAATCTTTTTGAATTTCGTTCGTTCTTCAAGCAACATACACTCATTTAGTTTTAAAGATGTTACTAAAACCAATAAAAAACAAAAGTATTAGGCATGTAATTAACGTTTATATTGATTAATAATCCTTATTTTTTTTCTTATTTCTTCTTATTTCTTCCAATCATTTTATTATTTATAAGATTTTCTTCATGTTAATTGGAAAGCCGCATGAAGTGCATATCTCTTTACAAATTCTCACACATGTTTCTATTGAGTTAGATAACCTGTAAAATTCCCGATAATTGTACTAAGCAACATATATTTTTTATTTACAAAATTTTAACTATATATATAAACGCAAAGTCGTTAGCCACAAACAATTTTGTCAATGAAAATATGTATATGTATATCATGTATATAACGTACATATCTGGTATATATACCTCAGCCTACGCAAGGTATTACCTACAGAAATAAACAATTTATCTTTATCTTTCATTAAGAATGCCATAATTATAATAATACGTATAAAGTTCATTATTTCTTTCATAGAAAAACATTTTGTTTTTCCTTATATATAAAATAGCTAGGAAATTTTAATTTTCTGGGTTATTGTCCGGAGCATAACGCTTTGATCATGTCCGACATGTGATATGATTACTAAGATTATAATTGGGTAAAAGTTACAACTGGATATGATACAGTTATCGTATGTATTACACTTCGGATATTAAACGTTTCACGTTTTTATTTATTATACTTAATAACTAACTATAAACATATTACAAAAAGGTTAATATATACGTATAATATATATTTATTTTATTACTAACCTAATACAGCATGTATAAAATAAACTTTTTAATATAATAATTATATAAGACAGGGTGAAACCATTATCGTTATCGTTATGTTTTTTTTATTATAGCGGATTTCACTATTTCGCAACTCAGGTTTCACCCATCGTATTAGGAAAAAGGTCGTTCGGACTTTCAATTATATTTTGTGTAATTTATCATTTTCCATAGACGGCTAACTGCATACAAAATATCTTTTTCTCTTGGCAGCACTCATATATGATGTGCCTCATATCGGTTCTTGCCTCAAGTGATAACCGATGCCAATCGTCAGGTGCGTAATCTAAATTGCGGCAGGTTATTTATTGTCTTATCAGATTTCCATACATAAGAATCTCTTTTAGGTAGGATAATGGTGGCAGAAATTCACGATCAGCTGATTTCGAACCCATATACAGCATTTTTTAGATATCTTGATATATATCGATATAAATTCGTCATGTAGGTTGGAAGCAGCCTGTGATCACCTGGTCGCGATTTTTTTTTTGCCATTACTATTCTACCTATCTCTTTTGAATGAATATTTCCACCTCGTGCTTTGCCAATTTTGTAAGCTTTCTATTTTTTCTTTAATTTGTTAATTGTTGATACGTATAATAAAACCACCGTATGTAATACTTTATATGTACGCATGTACAGGCATCGCTACAGCAATTTTAAAAGTACATGTGGTTAACAAAGCTTTAGAATTTAGTTTTTAAAAGTATGCCCTTTTTAAATTAGAAAAAACGTGTTATTTTTATTTTTATTTTATTTTTTTTGTGTTGAGATGACTTAAGGTAGGCTATATAAAAGGCTTATAAATTATTATTTTATTAGTTATATCTTTGACATTTATTTAAAATCATTTGTCTGAATTTTTGAAGCCATTATTTCCTTATTATTTTGCGCATTTAATTAAGAACGTTGATGTGTTGTCATTATCTTTTATTGTAGTTTGTACGTATTTGAATTTTATTGGCGATAGAATTATTTAGGTTAACAAATTACTTTGGCTGATTAATGCGTCATCAACATCTTTATATACCGAATTATAATGATAATGCCTCATCAACATCTTTATATACCGAATTATAATGATAATGCTTCATCAACATCTTTATACATCGAATTATAATGATAATGCCTCAAGGCGTCTCTGATAATCAATCAACAGGATCTGATGCACAACATATGGGCTGCCGTCAATAGAAATAAGGCAGATTGACATTTTTAAAAAAAATCAATGCCTTAACTTTCACAGCTCATATCTTGATGAACTTTGAGGCTATCTTGATTATTTTAATATTCAAAAGAAAGCTTAGATCGTAAGCTTTCTTTTGACTATTAAATAACTAAGATAGCTTCAAAATCCATCAAGATATGAGCTGTGAAAGTTAAGGCATTGATTTTTTTAAAATGTCAATCTGCCTTATTTCTATTGATGTACTTTAGATAATAGTCTTAACAATTGTTTAATTTTTAAAATGCATTAATTTAAATAGCAGTCATGGGACTATACCATTAATCCAATAAGTAATTACCAGAGAATAATAGCTTCACAATTAGAGATGGGTTACAGGTTAACTTTCTGAAATATTATTACACCGAAGCCATAATATTGACAATCTATTTACTGACATATTTTTGATATTTCATTTTTCTCCGAAATAACATTTAATCGATAACAAATTTTTCAGGTAAGTCATTTATCTGCAATTACCATTTCTCTGAATATTAAAAAACTATAGACTATTATATTTCATGTCAAGGAATCAGGTTGTCGAGAAATTAATTTGATCGAAAAAAAAAGCATTTGTTAAAAACTTATATCTGCGAAATAGGTTGTCAGAAATATGTCTTATCAGAAAATAAGGTTATCAGTATTATGGATCAGAGAAATGACACTTCGGGAAGTGGGTATCGGGAAATTTGCAACAACGTTAGAGATGCCCCTTGCGCAAAATGACGAAATTCTCACACCTGCGACTTCGCACACTTTGCGAAAATGACATCAATTTCGCGCGAAGTAAATCATTCGATTAAGATAGTTTAATGACCAGTAAACTAACAATATGAAAGCATTAGATAATTAAATAAACTTTGTCCTTTAAGTAAATTATGTTTATAGAATTCATAGAGCATAAATATTTTAATATCTGTAGGTATATAAACAAAGGTCCTATGTTTCACTGACAAATTTTAAAATTTACATGTGGCCCACGTATCGCGCAATGTAACCTCACACGAGGTGTGTGAATATATGCTAATTTACCTCGCGTTAGGTACATCTCTATCCACAATCTATCGTCGACTTGTTTAGTTAAACTAAGCAAAAATATTATTACATAATATTCTTTATCAATTATTTACTTATTTTTTTTTTACAGGTGTTATAATGTATATTATTAAAGAAACCTCGATAAAAGTTATTGAACAAAATTATACACATGACTTTATTTATTTTACGAGTTTTATAAATGGTCAAAATAATCTTTATATTGAAAAAAAAAGGTATTGAAAAACCACAAAAGTTTAAGTTCTTAACCTTATAACTGCAATACTTTATTGACAGCAAATTTATAAAGCTCTGTTGTCTACAGAGTAAATAGCATATGTAATTGCTTGTAAAAAAAATGTAATGACTGTACGACTAATAAAAATATGTATTTTTATGAATTTTACTTGAGATACGATTTCTTGATCTAAATATAAACCAATATAAAATGAATAATGAAAGTTTCAATTTTAAGTGACAGTATTATTACTTACCATAAGGAATTTCAACTGAATCAATGGATCGACTATTTACTATATTCATTAATTCAAAAATTTTTATAATTAATACATTTCCAAAAAATTTATTACCTGGCTCAGGAAGATTTGTAAAATTCAAAAGCCGACTTATGTAAATAGCTTGTGGATGTGTTTGATAGTTGAATTGCGCCGACTTTACCTGATCTTGATCTATTGAGAAATTTTTACCTGAGTCTTCAATTTCTTTATTTTTCGAATCTTTATAAAAACGATTCAGCGTATTAGCCAATTCTCCAGCAGTGAGGTTCTGCGTCTAAGCATCTATTCATCAGATCCAAAAGTAGTTTAGGAACTCGTATCTAATTTCAGGTCTAAGGCCATGACAAATTGTCATGTGGAACATCATGATATTGAGGATATCCATTAAAAACTTCTATTCCAAGAATAAATATCTGATTTTCAGTATATTCTTTTCCTCTTTTATATAATACAACTGGATTAACATAAGGAAGTACTCTTGTGACATTGGTTTACATAAACCAAAATCAGTAATGTGAGGACTAAACATATTTCATTAACTATATTTCCAGAATGAAAATCTTTATGCTTCGTGAATTGCATGAAGCCCATCAGCTATTTCATACAGTATAAGTTAACTATCTTAGAAGTCCAATTTAATTCATCATATTTACTATCTAATAATTTTCGAAGACTTCCCTGCTTTGCATACTGCATAACCATCATGTAGTTACCATCTTTTGGGTTCTTAGTGTCGATCCGCCTCCATGTTTGTGTTGATTTTCAACCTAAAATATTGATCTAATTCTGGCAACTCTACAGTATAATGAAAATAAAGATTTCTATTAATAAAATCTTTTTAAATTAAATATATAGCTATATATATATACCATAGTATATAGATATATATAATATATATAAGGAAAATTTATAAACAGAACTTGTTCCCCCCCTAATATCTCAAAATTTAGTAGGGCAAACCTAAAATAATCCTTTACCCTAACCACCCTAACCCTAATTGTAATTTTTATTTTTACATACTCTAATATTTTGTTTATTTGCTTATTTGCTATTTCATAGAGGCACTGTTTAGATTTTTCAAAATTTACCGTAAACGGCCATCAAAAGACCTCCCAGAATAGTAGACCCACCAGGTACTTGACCCGTGTGCAGGTCCCAGGATCTTCTTGATTAAAATACAATTCTTTTCAAACATCTAGATTGTATGTTACAAATGCAAAGTGTGTATGCATTTCAAATTTTTACTTTCGAATATACAAACTCTCAGCCATGTACTAGACCCCGGGTCTATAGGTTTAAAATAATTATTAACTCAATTGTTATATAAGATGAATATTTATTTGCTATGCTAAATGTGTTATTTACATTGTATATATTAGAAATCTTAATATAAACTTTGATTTGAATCTAAAGTTAATATATATAGCTGTTTTACATTCATTCATCAACAATTATATCTTCTTTGAAATATGTCCATGAACCTTCACTTGATATAAGCATGTGAGTTCATCGTCACCCCAATTGTCCTTAATTTTTAAGACAACAGCCTTCATTACTGGTAATAACTCCAAATTTGGATGATCTATTTCGAAACTTTGGGCAGGAGGACCATCAAGCTCATAATCGAAATCACCAAGTTGAATATATTCATCATGTTTCTCTTGAGAATCAACAGAGATGCCAACAATTTCGAAAGTCTTTGGTGCACGTCGCATGTCATCCGGATCCAAGGCCAATGCGGGATTTAAATGTTCGTAAGTGATTGAAGTCACTTTTATATTGTGACTTAAATGAATTGCAAGTTGACCGTGAGCACCGGTAAAACAAAAGCAGTTTCCTGCCTCATTGTTCGATGTTAAGACGATCTTTGCCGGTTTTGATTGGGTATGCATGATATTGAATATTTTCGAGACCTGACGTTTAACGAATTCATCCGGATATCCAACATATTCACTAGAAGTAAGGTGAGGAATTATACGTGCACCACTTGAAAGAAGAGCATAATTCGGGACGAGTCGAGTTTCAGACTCTGTATATTCTTTGATTACATCCTTAGCTATACGAGTGACCAAATCATAAATTTCATGTCTTTTTATAGACAGAAATTCATATTTTTCGCGTAATATATCATCAACAATTTTTGAGATAATATCATGTAAAAGTTCAAACCACTTCTCACATGAAATTCGTTGTGGTATATCAAGATAGAAATTGCGATGAATCGATTGTTGCGATGCGCCTATCAAAGAGCGAATTCTTGTAGTAATAAGTCTAGTGATATTTCCAAATTTAAAATGGTGATCAATTTTGGACCATGAAACCAAATGATCATTTGGGAAATTATTGGAAGACCATATAACTAAAGAATTATTATAATGAGGTCTAAAGAATATGGTAAAAAAAATCAAACTAATTATTATTAGACTAGGTAAAAAACTCGGAAATAATTTTTGTTGTATAAATATCAAACACTTTGGGATCAATAAAATAGGAAGAATTAAGAGCACCAAAGTGTTGCATGTCATAGAAAAAAAGAATTTCCAAGTTTGTTTACGTCCTAATGATATAGGGCTAGTATTGTATAATTATAATAAGCATATAAAATTCAAGTCCAATAATATACGTAAATTATTATTACATACATTGATTGAGATTTAGGGATGGATACTGGAGGTCGAATCTTTTGAATTTTTTTCATGGCTATCCAGTGAGTATTCGATGAGTTTTGGTTATCCACGAAGTTCCAATTTATATACGCCCTTAGATCTGACATTATATTGCAAATAGAAAATCTGGGACAGGTTACGTTAACTCCGACCTCCGAATTAATTATTAAAATTATATCATTATTTAAATAATAATAACAACAACAACAACAATAATAAT
>CAJVPY010003849.1:0-13448 GCA_910591965.1 Dentiscutata erythropus
ATGAGTGTTGGAGCTGGAGGTATATTTGCTTGAGTGATTTTGGTAAAAAGGCTCAGTAAATGGGCATGAATTTGGTGTTTTTTGTCAACCTGGATTTGGTATAGCTGATTTGTTAAAAACCGAAATGTGTATTTTGCTTTGCACAAGTTTTTTTCATTTTGAATACAGTCTGTGCATCGTTTTAAAGTTTGAGATATATGATTCAAAGTGTAGTGTTGTATTGTTGCAACGTTATTTTGAATACTGGATATTTTGCCTATGGATTTAGCAGTAGTGATAGTTCAAGTATTTTTGTATAGAGAGGCTTTTTTATTAAAGAACAGGTTAGGATGTATTAGATCAGTTGAGGGGTTAGAGTTGTCTTCTATTAGGGTTTGAATTGTTTGAAACCATTTGGGTGTTTTTCCCTATAGAATTTTATTTATGTTGTGGTGGAATTGTTTTCACTCTAATAGTAGGTTGTTATGAATATTTAAGAATTGTTCAATATAGCCTATGTAATGTTTGTTTAAGAATGTTTTGATAGTATGTGATCGTTGAAGCTAGCTGATTATATTGTTGATTGAGGTGCCCTTTGCTTTATGGAGTATGGGCCAACCATTTGCTTTGCATGTAAGGCTAATTTGTAGTGTATGCAAGATAAGGATTGCTTGAGCTATATGGGTCTTGTTTTCGTTGCTTTGAAATACTGGGGTTTTCTCCAGGATTGATTTGTTGGTATGTGCCGCATTCTGTAGCTGTTGAAGTCTAATTTTGAGAAAAGACTTTTCAAAGTTTGGGGAGTTTATTACTTAGTTCAGGGTCCAGATATGCTGTTATTGTTGTATCTGTTTTAGTGTCTTAAGTGCATAGATATCAGAGTGGTGGATTGTAGAGTTAAGTACTGATTTTGCTAAGCCAGCCTTGTGTTTAACTAAGCTTGTATATCTGCTAGTGGTTTGGGTTATTTGTGTATTGTTAAGGTAGGTACATTGGAGTTGATAAGCTGTACGAGCGAGTAGAACGTTATTTATTATATAGACTGCTTGTTTTGGTATAATTTTTGAATATTTTAGTTTGTTGATGTCATTGTTTATCTCTCTTATAATGTGTTTTTGTACGGGTCTGTGTGTAGAGTTTCTGAAAAACCAAGTTCTGAGATGTCTAAAAATTGTCTTGGGTGGAATGTTGTGTATTATGTCTCTGAGGAAATTAATTGAGGGTGCTGTACAGTTGTCGTTGGTAATTAGAGTGGATTTATTGGGATTGACTTTAATGTTTGTGTATTTCAAGAAAGAGCTAGTAATATTAAAAATTTGTTGCAGTTGGGGTTTAGTGTTAGCTATCTATATAGTATCATCCATGAAGGCTATTACCGATATATTATATATTGCTTTGTCTCGAGAAGATGTAGTTTCTATTGTGTATCCAGAGATTTGTTTACTGACTCTTGAAATGAGCAGATTATAATATATACACCATAGAATGGGAGTGATTGTCTCTCCTTGGTCGATACTATTCTTGACTTGGTAATAGGAGGTAAATCCATGGTCTGTTATGACTTTGTTTTGATGTCAGAAAAAAATAAAAAATAGGAGGTTGACAATATGTAGTGATATTTTTATTCGTTTGAGAGCTAGTGCGAGGAGTGGTATGTGAACTGTATCATAAGCCTTTGACATATCTTGGGCCAGAATCCAGTAAGCTTTGTTATTAATATTGCTATCTTCGAGTATGTGTGATATACAGTAGTAAGTATGGGGTTGAGTGTAGAGGTATAGAGTAGAGCCACGTTGTTGTGGAGAGAGAAAATATTATATTTGAGTAGTATATTACTAAGGTGCCGGGTAAGTATTTTTGTGAAAATCTTGCGTACATGTTCGATTAATGTAATAGGTAGGGTTGTGTTTAAATCATGGTTGTAGGTAGGTTTTTCGGGATGGGCCAAACATTTGCTTGTGACCAAGCTGTGGGTATGGTTTGTAGAGAGAGGCAAGCATTGAGAATATGTAGAAATGTTGAGTCACTAGTGGGGCCTAGGTGTTTAAGTATCTCATTTGTTATGCTAGTGGGTCTTGGAGCTTTTTTTAATAGAGATTTAGTTAGGGTTTCATAAAGTTCTTGTAGTGTAATTGGTTCTGTTAAAGGATTGTATATGTTAGCAAAGATGTGAGTTTTTGGCTCATATTCCCCTGCCCAGTCTGGTGCTAAGTTAAGATTTGGAGAATTGGCTTTCGTCTAATTCTGAAAGTGGTTGCGAGTAGCTTCTTTTATTTCGGGTGGTTTAGTTATTATTTGGTTCGAAGTGATTATTTTTTCAAAGTTAATGCGGTCAGTACATCATTGTAATTAGAGCTGCAGACATTAGAATATCAATAAACATATACTATGACATTTGACGTGACGTATGTGACGTGACGTTTAATATGTTTATATATAAATTTTATATGACGTAAAGAGTGACGTACTACCTTGGACCTTCTAAATGTCTGCAGCTCTAGTTGTAATACACTGTCAATCATACGAGTCATGTTGTTTTGCATATCATTGTAGCGTCTATCGATATAGTGCTAGATTTTGTCTTTTTGGTTTTTTTCCACTTCTAGTTTGCATGCTTGCCAGATTGTTTTTGTTATTTCTTTGAGTTGCGTGAGTGTTGCTGTCAGGCCTTGGTCAGGTGGTATTATAGATAATGGTTGTGGGAGTAAGCTGCCTGCCTTGGATATTTTGAGATTTATTATATTATATAAATATGTTAGAGATGAGAGAGAGTGTTTGCTTTTGCAAACGTGGATTGCACTATTAACTAGTTTTAGTACTGAATAAAGTTTGGTAGCTTGCAGGGAATGGGTATAAAATGTTCGAGATGTGGTATATGAATATAGTATTGTGGCTGTAGCTAATTGTAAAATTATATTGGAAAGGATATTCCAATATTTATTAAGGGTGGTAGTATCTGTTATTGGTGATTGGAATAAGTTCTGCTGAATTTTTGTTTCAGTGAGTTCTGCAAAGGTATGCCAACTATCATTTGTCATTTGTTTGTAAAAAAAATTTTCCTTTGTTTTTTCTTAGTGCGCTGTTTGGGTATATTAAGATAAGTCCACCAAGTTGTAGAAATTAACATGTAATCGCTATCTGTTATACCGTCTGCGTTGATTAGTTTTGGTGTTTCAAACTGTAGAGTTATCCTAGTGTTGGTCCATATGTCGTCGATTTGGCTCTGTTGATTTTGTCTACTCCACGTAGGTGTTTGGATAGAGTGAAAGTCTAGCAAACTAGTCATAGACAAGGCCTCAAGAATATTGAAGATAGAGTTGTGTGTCTTTTTTCTATTTAAATTATCGTTAAAGTCGTCTAGGTCGATGGAGTGCCATCTTTTACGTCTAGCCTCTTGGAGCTATAGGTTAATTAAGTTATTGGTTGCTCTGTATAAATCAGGGTGGCTGGAGAGTAAATATGTGGAAATCAAACAGAGCTGGGTGTTTGCTAGAAAAAAGAAGTCTATACACAAAGCTATGCCAGGATGGGTTTGGATATTGTGGATATATGGTTGTAGCTGAGAGTAGATAGCAATGGCAGTGCCAAAGCTGGTCTCCTTGGGTATGTTTTGAGTGGGCTGGTAATTGGATGTATAAATTTTGTATAATAGGTTTGATACCACTATTGGATTTTGATTCTTGAGCTTGGTCTTTGTAATTAAAATGATGTGGTAGTTTTGTTGAACACAGTGTTAAGAAACAGTTGAAATTTGAAATAATCGTTTAGGCCTGAAACATTGTAGGTAATAATATTAATGTGATTAGTTATGTCAAGAGATATCTCTTCAGGAGATAATGTATATAATGTTGGAGTGGGACTGTTGGGGACAGATCTGGTCTGTGGTGAGCAGTTGAGTGTATAGTCACTCATGATAATGGGGGGTAGTTGTTAAAGATGTCCTATTCGGGATCAGGTAAGTTGGGTAAGTTGAGTAGGTAAGATGGGGTGCCTTGGAAGTTAAAATGCTTTTGTAGATCTTTGATTGTCATTTCGATCCGGTTATGTTTTGTAATAGGAACCTTGATAGTGTGGTGTAGTTCTAACTGTTTCAAGTAGGCTGTGATTTTAGAAAGTTGGTTTGGTAGTAGTGGTTTGGTTGAAGGGTCTAAGTTTGTTTGAATTTCGATCCACTCAATAAATAATTAGTGAAAGAAATAATGTTCTTGAAGAAGACAAGCAGTATCAACTAGTACTTTTGAACTATTTATAGATAAGGTTAAGCTAACTTCTGTGATAAGGTTGGGTTCAGTTAAAAGATGAGGTTTATTTGTTGGGTTGGCTATTATATATTTAAGTGAGAGTAGAATGTTGAATTTATATAAGTCCTGGATTTCTGCGACGAACTCTTTGGCTAGGTGTGTATCAGTTATTGGGAATGTGTAGTCTCCAATGGTATTAATTAAGTAGGGGTCATCTGGTAGTGGTTTTTTTTGTATAAAGAAGTTGTTTGAGACACATCTGAAACTTTAGTATTCTCTGAGGATATTGATATATTTTTTGAAGTCAGTAGTATCTCGGGGGTTGCAAGGAAATAGATGCCTAACTGCTGAGTTGAGGTTTTGTAGTGTAGTAGGGAGTTGTGGTTTGGCTTCAGGTAAATTAAAGTAACTAGTTGAAATTTCTTTTTTTAATGAGTAGTAGTGTTTCAATTTTTTTTGATATTTAGAAAGGTATGGTAGTGCAGATCTCTCAGTGATTAGAAAGAGATCTCGAATTTCCTCGTTTAGCTTAGAGGAGTTATCAGCAATAGTTCAAGAACTGTGTCAAAGTAGCTATCAGAGAGTTTTTCAAAAGTAAACACTTTGCATAGTGCCAATACAGTGCCCCTTGTTAGGTTGCGGTCTTGGATTGGTAGTAGAAAGGGAAAAATTTCCTGGATAGACAGGTCTATCACCAAGGGCTTATTAGGCAACGAGATGAGAAGTGATATATGTGTTTTGTTAAGAAGGCTTCTCATGTTCTCAAACTTGATAGGACTAGCAATTTGGGTGAAGTTGAGGCAGTAAGAGATAACGCGAGTGCAGTTGTGGGGGCTGATCAACATGAAGTTCATATTGCAAATGTAGTCTATTGCAAGTTTGGCTTTAAGCTTCTTGAATACTTGGTCTCTGTTAAACTTATTTATAAACTGGATGTTGTGTAATCTTTTATACTTTTCTATTGCCATCTGTAGAAGTGAGTTAAACTCCTTTTGATGTTGGGGTTGAGTTTCTTTGTTTCTGGTAAAAGAACAGAAGAAAGCAGAGTCGAGGTAGTCAAATTTATCACAGATCACATGGGGGATATTGTGCTCAGTTGGTTTAGCTTGAATTTTATGTTTAAAGAAAGGTTACAAGAGTTTGGAAGAAGTGAAGTCATTGATAATAGTATTGTTATCTCATAGGTTAATATTAAATTCTACTGTGCGATTTTTAGCAAGGGCCTTAGCCACTGAGTTAGCCCAGGTAAGTGATTTAGGATTATTTGTTTTCATGTTCGAGGTGAGTGCTTTACTGTAAGACTTCTTTTCAGGTTCTTGGGATTCAACTGTTGCATTGGATTGTGTGTCCATGTTGTCATTGGGATCGGGGTTTGATAGAGTAGATTGGTTTGTTTCTATTGATACCGGTAATTGTTGCTCCGAATTCCAGATATTGTTTTGGGTAAGATCGGGGAAGGGCTAGCAAAATGAGAATCAATGATCATCGCATTAGTCTGGACCGTGGGAGTTTGTTTCTTTTTCCCACGCTTGCTTGTTTGTTTGAATCGGATGATGTCATTTGTTCATTTTTTCCCACGCTTGTTTGTTTGTTTGGATCGGGTGATGTCATTTGATTTTTTGACAGGGGTTTGCTAGAATGCCCACTTTGGGAAGATTTTTTATTTGATTTTTTGGGTGCAGTGTGAGAGGAAGTTTGTAAAGAATCACTAGTGATCACTTTAGTTTGGCTACTTTCATTAGTTGTTTTCATCTTCTTTAGTGGGGATGGATTATTGGGTGTTTTTGTTTGTGCTCTGCTATTAGTACTATTAGAGGCCCCAGAGAGATCCATCCAGATACAGAAAGGTGGTGTTGGTAAAACAAGGAAGGGTTTGAAGGCTTTGAGAGTAGAAAGTAATATGTCTTGATCTCTTTTTAGCTTTTTTGATGTGTTAATTAAGTTCTTTGATTATATAGACGTGCTTTAAAGGCCGTTATTTGGTTTTATTTACAAATTTTAAGCAACGTAGTTTGTTTGTTTTACTATTTCCTATTGTTTTGATGATCTACAAGAAAGAGTTTTTTTGTGTGTTTTAAAAAATGCTTCTTTAACTATATAAACTTCTTTGTAATTGTTTTAAAGAAGTTTACATAGTTAAAGAAAAGTTTTTTAAAGATATCTTGGCATTCACTAGGCCAATTTGGATGATTTAACTACCATTAGAACCGCAAAGATGAGCTCTACAACTTTCAATTAAATGACAAAGTCAATTAACTTAGTATAAAAAAAGGTTTCTTTAGGCACATGTTAGAAATTTTTCATATTTGGGCTATATTAGATTTACATAGTAAACCATATCATGTTATACTATGATCATTTTTTTGTTAAGTGGCAGATTATCAATTAATTGATTTATGACTTTACCAAGCTTTCCCAGAATATTGTAATATTCTTTTTGGTAGTTATTCTATTATTTTTGTAGATGATTTTGGCCAGTTTCCTCTAGTATGTGATTTTTCAATATATGCCAAAAATTCTTATCTATTAGATCCTATATTTGAAGATAGTTATGTAATTTATAGCCAATTTCAAGAAATTTATAAACTTGAATTTGTGCAATATCAAGCTAGTAAATGTGTAATACAATATCAATTTAGAGATATTCTATTACATCTATGCAATAGTGAGTTAACTCAATCAGATTGAAAAAAGCAGTTAACACAAATTCCAGAAAATTTACTCTTATTAGAACAAGAAGCTTTTTCAAAAGCTACATGTCTTTTAACAAAATGAGAAGATGTTGATAAGTCTAATATTAATAAGCTTTATATACTAAATTGACAAGTTGCCAAAATTAGTGCTATTCATAGTGAAGGAAATAAAGCTAAAAAAGCTAACTCAAATGAGGCAAAAGGTCTTAAATCTATAATATAATAGCAAAAGATATATGTGTTATATTTAAATGCAAATTTTTAGACCATAGCTGGTTTTGTTAATAGAGCAATGAGAACTATTGAAGATATTATTTTCAAGAATAATAAACCTACTTTTTTTTCTAGTAGCTTTTAACAAATATGAAGGATCTATCATTGCCACTCCTAAATATGTTCAGGTTGTTTCAATTGTCTCTATACAATGTATATAGGATAGTAAATCTGGACCATGTTCATATATACAAATTTCACTTTTTTTTTATATAGGCAATTACAGTACACAAGTCTTAAAATCTAACTTTGCTAAAAGCTATAATTGATTTTGAATAAAATAAATTTGCAGCTGGTTTATCATTTGTTGCAATATCTCATATTTATTCACTTAATAATATAATTTTTAATTCTTTTATATTTGAAAGACTTCAATGTATAAAAAAATATAAGAGGCTTTATAAATGGATTCTTGAAGAAAAACAATTAGTGAATAAAAAATAAGAATGACAGACAAATCATAATTAATAATACTTTATCTGTCTAAAGATTTTTTTTCAAATCAATTTGTAAAATTTTCAAACTTTAATTAAATAATAAATACTTTATATATTATTTTAATTTGCAATTATTGGTATGTGAGAATTTTTTTTTTGTAATACCTAATATATAAAAATTAAAAAAATTATTGTAAAAAGTATTTAAATAAAGGTTTGCTATTTATTATTACTAGTATCACATACTAATAATTAGCCAATAGTATATTAAATATATATTTATTGTTAATTTAATAAATACAAGATAATCAAATTTTTTTACAATATACAATAAACTCAATACCAACTAATATATTAATTTTTTAAAATTTAGCTAAACTCTATCATAGTAATTAATAAATATAGTAACTGAATTTATTAGTCAATCCATAAGCACATTAACTAAATTTTTTATAGTCAATCACTATACAATTTAGAATAATTACAATACAAACTAATATAATTATAATAGATAGTAAGCATAGCAACTAAATTTTTTATAGCAAGTCAATTTAACACAAAACTAACATATTCTTATTTAAATCACTCATGTCACTATAGATTGTAAGTAAGTATCCAAATTTCTTAATCAAATTATACAATAATTTTAGTGCAAAACTAACTCTATCTAAATTACAATAGTTAGCAAGTGTAGTAATCAAATTTTTTACAGCAAGTCAATTCATTACAAAAACAAAAACTAATATAATCTTATCTAAATCATCTGTGTCACTATAGGTTATAAGTACAGTAATTGAATTTCTTATAGTTAATTACTATATAATTCACAATAATAATAATTCCAATACAAGTTCAACATAACTCTATTTAAATTACAATAGTTAGTAAATGTAGCAATCGAATTTCTTATAGTAAATCAATTAAACACAAAATTAATATAATCTTATCTAAATCACCTATGCTATTATAAATTGTAAGTATATTAACTAGCATCTGGAAAATGTGTATTGGATTGGGTTTAGTTGATAGTTTGGCAAATTTTTACTTTTTATTTTTACTAAAACTTTATTTTTCAATTATAGCGATAATATAAAGTAATATCTAATATATAGAATAATACAAATAAGCTTGAATTTCAATATTATAATAGTTTTTTTTTTTAATATTTGGTTGTTTTTTGTGATGTTCTTTAAAAATTATATACTCTTTGCAATTAATCATTCTTTATGCCCTTCATCGATATTTTCTTTCTGAATATTTGTTAAATGTATGAAATTTGATAAAATAGCTAGAATACTAACTTGTCTATTGATAGAGATTTGGATTTTCACATCCTCCTTAAATATTCAATATTGACAAGAATTTGGCTATCATTGTTAACAGTACTAATAATAAGTTAAAAACTTTTCAATAGATATAATATATATATTAGATCTTTGTTGTTTATAGTTATTAAATAAATTCTGAATTGTTATTAATTGAAATTTAAATACCAACCTAATTTAATATTACTTTTAGATAATTAAAAATTGCTTATTTTCATATTGATTATTATAGTTTCAACTTGTGACTCATAAGTGATGAAAGAATTTGGCAAAGTAACATAGGTAGATTTGGTTATTATAGCTTCAACTTGTGATTTACAAGCAATGTAAGTATTTGGCAAGGTAGATTTAATTTATTCTATTATTTTGTTAACTAAGTTCTAATTTGGTAGTTTTTTGCTTGTAATTAACCAATATAAAATATATATTATACCAAATTTTGTATTGTTTTTTTTTTTGCAAAAAAAAAAACCAACCGAAAAATATTATTGATTGTTATAATTTAAATATGTTTAAATAATGATAAACTAATAATAGCAAGTAATTTTATTTTTATTAGCTAAATAATACATATATATAATATTTCATTTCTAGTTCCAACTGTTTATACTATTTCAATCTAATTTTCCAAATAATTATCTAATTTTAACCCGATATACATTTTCCAGATGCTATTAACTGAATTTCTTATATCAATCACTATATAATTTATAGTAATTCTAATACAAACTAACATAACTTATGATAGTTAGTAAAATTTAATACAAAACAAATACAGTATAATCTTATCTAAATTGCTAATGCCACTATAGATCATAAGTATATTAACTAAATTTTTTATATTAATTACTATAAAATTTATAGTAATTCTAATTCAAACCAATATAACTCTTTCTAAATCACAATAGTTAGTAAAATTTAATACAAAACTAATATAATCTTAACTAAATTATTAATGCCACTATAGATTATAAGTATATTATCTGAATATCTTATATCAATCACTGTATAATTCACAGTAATTCCAATACAAACTAATATAACTCTATTCAAATTACAATAGTTAGTAAAATTTAATACAAAACTAACATAATATTATCTAAATTATTAATACCGCTATAGATTATAAGTATACTAGACTAATGCATAGCATTGTGTATCCAGAGCACATGACGATTATTATATAACACAAATGCATAGGCATGCATATTTTTGTTGCACTAAATTACAAATTTGAATATGCATGCAGACAGACAAAAATTTCCAAATTACATTTCTGATATAATCTTTATAATATTTATACGGCTGTATCAAAAAAGCAAATCCTGGTGACTTAATATATCAAAAACATAATTTTTGTATCACCAAGTGTAAATACTAAATGTTCATCACTACGCTTTGGCTAATTAATTAAATTTCTTATATTAATCACTATATAATTTACAGTAATTCCAATATAAACTAATATAACCCTTTCTAAATCACAATAGCTAGTAAAATCTAATACAAAACTAACATAATCTTATTTAAATCACTAATACCACTATAGATCATAAATATATTACTTAAATATTTTATATTAATCACTGTATAATTCATAGCAATTCCAATACAAACCAATATAACCCTATTTAAATCACGATAGTTAGTAAAATCTAACACAAAACTAATATAATCTAACTGTATCACTATAGACTATAAGTATAGTAACTGAATTTCTTACAGTCAATCACTATATAATTCACAATAATTCAAATACAGGATTAATATAACCTTATCTAAATCACAATAGTTAGTAAATATAGCAATCAAATTTTTTATGGCAAGCTAATCTAATACAAAACTAAATATAATCTTATCTAGATCATTCATGTCACTATAAATTATAAGTATAGTAACCAAAATAGCAAAGCAGTTGATTACTATACAATTTATGATATTTTCAATACAAACTAACATAACCTTATCAAAATTACAATAGTTAGAAATATAGCAATTGAATTTTTTTTTTAACAACTCAATCCAATTCAAAAATAAACATAACTTTACCTAAATTACCCATGCTAATATAAATCATAATCACAGTAACCAAATCTCTTACAGTTAATTATATACAATTTTAGATAATTTCTAATATAAAACTAACATAACCCTATCTAAATTACAAATAGTTACTTATGAAGAACTGACAGAAATAAAGCTACTATGAAAGAAAAGATAGCTAGAATGAGTGATACTATGATTAGGAGAATAAAAAAAAATATTAATAAAAACACAACATAAAAGAATAGACAGCATCACACTGAAATAGATGACACTAAAAAAAAACTGTATCTAAATAATCTAAATAGGCAATACAATAGATAACATTAACAAAATATGTAAAATCAGTAATGATAATTAGTAAATAATAGTAATATTTATTGATAGTCATCAGTGGTGAAATTTAGTTATATTTTTTACCAATTATTTATTATATATAGATAAGAATACTAACTACTAAAAAAGAAATATTTTTGTTAATTGAAATGTATATATATATATTCATTTACCAAAGGTTTTATAACAGTATAGCCATATAATGATAAGCTACAAAAATAATACTAAATGTATAAAAAAAAGTTAACTTGATTTTTTTCTTTTTAAATTTATAATTATATAATGATAAGCTACAAAAATCACACTATTATAGTCACTTTAAAATATTTAAAATATTTTTTTATTTACACATTTAGTTTAATTTTTGTAGCTTATTATTATACAATAACCAATAAGTATTGGATAATAAATTTGACTATAATAATAAAATGTATTAATTTGTTTTTTTATATTATGTCTGATCTAGCCAATACACATTAGTTATAAAAAAAAACTCAGTTGTTTTTTTTAAATCTTTTATATTACACCTGATCTAGCCAATCAGGTTTCGGAATTTGTTAATATATAGATATTGGGTGTACTATTAACCTACTCAGTAGTGTTTTTCAGACAATAAAAGAGTCTCTTACAAGACAAGGTTGATTTTTATGAAAACTATTCTGCTTTTCTGGCTATTTAAACTATCTTTAGTAAAGAAAACTAGGTCTTTTCTTTCATAGAAAAATTGGGCCAAGTGATTGTCAGGAAGAGTTTAATGATTTTTTAATTGATTTTATCTTTTTAAAATCACATTATTTTAGTTGGTCTATATTATGTAATTATATTAAGGTAATTTTATTAATTCTATTTAATCACTCCTTTACATAATCACCAAAAAGTGCTAGACAAAATAGGTGATTAGATAGAAATACAACTGTATTACACTATAATTATTGCACCAGATAACTAACTGGTTAATTATCAATTAAGAATATTACTAACTATAACTATGATAACTATCAATTACCAGAGTATTTATTTATATTTTATAAATATACTAAATAAATAAATAAGATTAGATATCTTAAGTATTCTAAATAAAATATTAAGAACTCCAAAAATTGGAATTTTATATCTTATCTATATTATATTATAAAAAAAAATCCTAAAATTGTGCTCTAACTCTAAAAATATCTAAGAGTGCTGATAATCACTACTAGTTACTATATTTGTAATAAAACTTTTAATTAATGTTTTTAGAAATTTATTTATATTCTCAACAATAAAATTTATTTATTTTTATATTTTTTTTTTATTTTGAAAAATATCATTTGTCCTAGCCCTTCTTGTCTTTTATGTTTATTTATTTTCTTTTTAGATAATTTTGAAACTTCAATTTTCTATCTGATATTATGCTGCAGTATTATATTTATACAATACTTATTATATATAGAACATATTTTATTCTCAAATTTTTTTCATAGAGAACATTTACAGAATATCAAATGTTCTCAAATTTGAAGGTATGAATATTCTCATAAAAACATGAGAACATGAGAACATAAAATTTCCAATACTGGTCAAGAGTAAATTCATATAATATGTATAGTACATATTTTGTGTTAGTTATATACTATTAAATAAAAGATTATAAGAAAAGACCTCTTTTTTAAAAAAAATAAAGTAAAATACAATTTAAAAGTAAATAGATTTATTGTTTAAGGCAAAGCAAAAACTCTAAAAGTATTAAATCAAATTTTGCATTTTTATTCAAAAATATTAATCAAATCAAAAAGACCAATTTAGCAAAAAAATTAACAAACAATGTTTTTAAAATATGGTATAATATTATTTATATAATTATAAATATATATTTTTAGCTTTGAACACTAACAGTATCTGTTTCCTTAGTTTGTATACATAACAAAATGGTTAAAGTTCGCTTAATTTGAGCAGAATCAGTTTGAATTGAGTCAGATTGAATCGAATATAAATAAACAAAAACATTTTAAATTAATCAATAAAGTATAATTTTAACATACTAGTTGAAAATATACCTTTAATCGCCTTTGAAATTAATTTTGTGCTAATAATTTTACTAGTGTACATTCCGTCAGGGTGCTTTGGTATCGGCAATGATTT
>CAJVPY010003850.1:0-13446 GCA_910591965.1 Dentiscutata erythropus
TCCATTTTAATTGGTATTTATTTTTATTTAAAAATTATTAAAGTTTATTATATTTATTTATTTATAAGGAAAAAACCAAGTTACTGGTTCGATTCCGGGTTTAAATGACACGATTCCGGGTTTTAATATATACTCGAATTGATTTTTCGATTCGAGTCCAGGTTTTCATAAAAACCCGGACCGAACCGGACCGTGCGGAACACTAATTCCTGGTACACTTGATGAAAATTGGCTAAACAATTTTTCGCCTAACTTGGTTAAGTTTGTATAGTGGATTTAATAAATTGATATATGCGTGTGTACCAAGGGATAAACTTATTATTGTGCTTTCCAATTTCTAATACTATAATAAATTAATAGATTGTATCCTGTATAATTGAAGCCTAATTACAGACTTTCCTTGACAACACTCATATATACAATTTAAATCAGGTTGCTTTCAAAGCATTTTTGCTAGCAAATAATTAAAAAAAAAGAAAAATTTAGAAATGGAGTAAGTCTATTAGGGGTGACCATTTCATTTGGCACTAGAGTGTAACCAATAATTGAAAGTCACAAATACGTATGTTTTATATAATAACTATTATTTGTCATTTCCAATGATGATTACACCTAGGGTTGTAAACTTATATAAGTATTATTCAATAAATTACATACAGTAATATATAATAATAATTAAAATGTTAAATTAATTTAATTCATTTGGATAAAAACTGATTATTAGTATGTTAAAATGCGAAATAATTTATTTTTATTAGTATGTTAAAACATGAAATAAATTATTTTTTATTAGTATGTTAAAACATAAAATAAATTATTTTATATTAGTATGTTAAAATGCAAAATAAATTATTTTTATTAGTATGTTAAAATGCATAATAAATTATTTTTTATTGGTAAGTTAAAATAAATATTGTTTTTAATAATAAGTTAAAGTGTAAAAAATGATTAAAATAAATATGATCATCTTAATAGTATGTTAAAATGTAAGTAAATTAAATAGTGTTTTAATAATATATTAAAGTGTAAAAAATAACTGAAATAAATATAATTGTCTTTAAAAAAAAATTATAATAAAATGCCTGAATTTAATTTGTTATTATAGTTATAAACCAGTAAACTTTTTTTAATCAAATTTAAAATTTTAACATAATTCTATAAGTTTATTACTAGTCAAATTTAAGATTTAATATAATTCTATAAGTCTATTTATAGTCAAATTTAAAATTTTAATATAATTCTATAAGTTTATTACTGGCTAAATTTAAGACATAATACTAGTAAACGTTTAAAACCAATTTTTTTTGTAATTAAATTTTCTCATTTATATCAGTTTAGTAGTTAAATTTAAAATAAATCAATCCAATAGCAGTATTTAACTATGTTTTAATATTTTTAACTAAATTTTTAAACTATAAACCATGTATACTTTATTTTAATTATACATATCCACCAATTTGATTTTTAGGTCTTTTTTCGATAAACAGTTATACAATCTTCTGCCATTAAGTGATGTGAAGATAACAAATGAAACATTTAATAAACCCAACCTTTTAGCCTTTATATGAGATAAACAAGCAATAAATACTAAAAAAACAACCATACTAAGTATAAAAGAAAGCACTAACACTAGTTGTTGGAGCATTCAGATATATTTGAGTAGTGAATAATCAGTTTGCCATTTGAACAATTAGTTGTATAATGGGTAAGAGTGAATTAAGAAGTAATTTTTTAGAAAAACACCTACTGTTAGCTAATAATTAAGCATATAGATATTGCAATATTCTATACATTTAATTATGGCTTCAAAGTAAGTTTAAAAAACTATTTTTGTAAAAACTCACCTTGTAATAAATTTTACAACAAATAATTCTCAATTATAATTAGCTAATTTTGAGGTTAAACCAAATTGGTAGATATAATATATATAATTTTTACTTTATTATATATAATTAGTTTCTAGTTATTGTTGTACTTTAGATAAATTAGTCTTTATTAGTTAAAAGTTTCAAAATTCAAACTATAAACAAATTAAAGAGTATGTAACAAATATCATGAAAAATTAAAATATGTTAAACAGTTCTATATTCTCAAAAAAGATAAACATCTATAAGTAATTTTAAGTATAAGAAATTATATAAAAACTATTTACTATAATTTATTTTTATTAAATATATTTATTTATATTTTAATGTTAAGAATGATAATATAAATAAAGAAGAAAGCATCTAGTTATAAAAACTAAAATACTTATATCTTGCAATCTACTAGGCCAATTTTAGTAGTTTAACTACTATTTTAATTATATAATACTTCTTTATAACTTTAATTAGAAGCTGAAAAGATATTTACTAAGTCAATATTTAAAGATCACAATATTTTATAATTTATTAATAAAATTATAGAAAATATTACTATCTACAAAATTGTAATAATTAAACCTATCTTTATATTCTAAGTAATCTTGTTCTACATATAAAAATATATTATATTAGTAAATGTTTACTTTATAGTTTAAAGTTTGATTAAAATTTCCAAAATGCATCTTTCTTTTAAACTTTAAAATTATAAAATAATATATACTGTTATAATATAGTTTTATATATTGAACAAGATTACTTAGAACATAAATATAAGTTTCATTAGTAAATATTTAAAAATAATATTATTTTCTATAATTATTTTAATAAAATTATAGAATATATTAAAATCTACAAAATTGTACCAATTAAATCTATCTTAATGCTCTAAGTAAACTTGTTTTATGCATAGAAATACATTATATTAGTATATGTTTATATTATAATTTTAAATTTTAAGAGAAAAAATGCTTAATTTTAGAAATTTTGATCAAAAATTCAAAATTAAGCATTTTTTCTTTTAAACTTTAAAATTATAAGTAAATATTTATTAATATAATGTATTTTTATTTGTAGAACAAAATTACTTAGAATGTAAAAATAGCTTTAATTAGTACAATTTTGTAGATTGTAATATTTTCTATAATTTTATTAATAAAATCATAAAAATATTGTAATTCTTTTTTTAGCTTTTAAATAAAGTTGTAAAGAAGTATTATGTAATCAAAATAGTAGTTAAAACACTAAAATCTGTCTAGTAGATTGTGAGATATTAATATTTAAGTCTTCACGACTATATGTTTTTCTTTATTTATATTAAGAAGAAAACATATAATCGTAAAGACAAAAATACTTATATCTTGTAATTTACTAGGCTGATTTTAATGTTTTAACTATTATTTTGATTACAAGACACTCCTCTACAATTTTTATTAGAAGTTGAAAAATGGTTTACTTAGTAAAAAAAAATATTTTGGTTAAAAAAATTACTATTTACTAAGTTTTGTTACTAAACCTGAATATGTTCATGAACTTTAAACTGAACTGAACTAAACTAAAACTTTCAATTTAGTTTCATAAATTCAAAGTTTAGTTAAGATTCAAGTTCAAAGATCTGCACCATTTGATAAACTAAAAAATGTTGAAAAAATTGGCAATGGGGTTTTGGCACAGTATTTTCTGCAATCTGGTCAGATGGCATACGATCTATTGAAAATGAAAATGGAAAATATGTAATCTATCATAGAAAATCAAATAAAGTTGCTCTTAAAACTTTATCTGATTCTCAGGGAAAATCTTTTGATTTTTTAAAAAAAGTAAGTTTCGTCAATATGCTTAAATACTTAATTAAACATATGAAGTAAAATATTAAACTAAATTCATTTAAAAGTTTAAAAATTATATGGAGTGCAGATTATATGGTAGTGAACTAGTGATATATGGATTAACTAAAAATATAGAGAATAAAAGAACTAAAGCTGGCCAACTTTGTTGGCGTTAGGTTCTTTCAGGAATTTGCCTTTTGGGATTTTGTGGCAAAATCTATTTAACCTTAAATTCAACCCTTCACGGCAAGTTTACAACTTTTATTTTATGTGCTCTAAAAAAATTAATTCATTATTATTTTGTGATTATATATATATATATGGGCAGCCGTCAATAGAAATCGAGCAAATCTATATTTGAAAAAAATTCAATGCCTTAACTTTCACAGCTCATATCTCGATGAATCTTAAAGCTATCTTGATGATTTAATATTCAACAGAATTTTTTCAAATGTTGATTTGCTTGATTTCTATTGATGGCTGCATATATATTCTTTTTAATTAAAAAAAATAAAACAATAATAAGAGTAAGGCCAATTTTATATTTTAATTACTACTATTATATGCAGTAATAATAAAAGTGATAATTCGAGAGATAACATTAACTGCAATTATTTTACTTTAAGTTTTTTTTTGCAGACAAATAATTCACACATGCCCAATTTACTGAAAAGCTTGCTTTTATCGATGTGTTGATTTTACCAATATACACTTTACCAACAATTAATTTTACCAACAAAATCAACTTACCAGAAGTTTGTTTTACCAATAATAAATATTAACAAGTTTATTCTACTGACAATATAATTCATCATCAATATAGCTTATCAATGAATAAAAAATGAAATATGACTTAACTTTGATTATAAGTGTAAGTTAGAATTAGTATATAGTGAAGAGTTACTCTGATTATAATTAGTATCCACAAAGAGTTGAATTACTTTTTCTGCATTTATAATTCAAGCCAATTATATACTTTATTATCAGTGAGTTGTATTGTGGGTGAATTGTACTGTTGGTAGAATAAGCCTATTAGTAAATTTATTATTAGTAAAATAAGCCTATTGGTAAGTTAATTTTGTTAGTAAACTTAATTGTTGTTAAAGTGTATTTTGGTAAAATCAACTTATTATAAAAACATGCTTGTCGATAAATTGAGTATAGTTAAATTACTTGTCTATAAAAAAAACTTGTTAGTAAAATGATTGTTAGTATATATATAAAGTGATTGTTAGCAAAATAATATATATTTATAATAAACTTACTAAATTATCTTTTTCTTTTATTAACTTTTTTTTTTACAAATTTTTGTTTGATTTATTTAATGTTTATAAACTACTATTTTTAAAAGAAAATTAGCTAGAGAATTGATCTATAATCCAACCATCTGAATTGATCCTTAAATATAGATAAATTTAAATATTCATATTAGAGATTTTTATTCAGATTTGTTAAAGAACTTAAATAACGGACATAAGGGTGTTTTCAAAACTAGCTTTATATCTAATCTGACACGAATTCAATTCGGATTTAATAGAATCCAGATGGTCTGTCAAAGATAGGATCAAATTCTATAATTAGCTAGTAAGTAAAATAATTTTAATATTTTATAAAATATTTTAAGTTAAAGATATTGAAGACTTAGAAAAAAATTTTCAATATATAATTAGATTAACTTGGCAAGAATTAATTATCAAATATATCTACAAGCTATTTATACAAGTTGATTTTTGAATTTTTAAAACCTCTTTAATATATTATTTAACTTGCTTTTTTGGATATAATAATGGTATAAAAAAAGTTTTATTTACTTTTTACAATTAATTTTTTAAAATATTGTTAATATTATGTTTTATTTGAAGAAAATTATTTTTAAAGTATGAATTTTGAATTTAAATTAAAATATTTAAATTTAACAGTTTTAATACTAAAAACTCAGTACTTTGGGTTTGAAGTAGCCAAGTGGTTAGATTAAAAATTTTTGTTAAATTTAAATATTTTACAATTAATTTTTTTAAAATATTGTTATTATGTTTTATTCGGAGAAAATTACAAAAAAAAATTTTTAAGGTATGAATTTTGAATTTAAATTAAAATATTTAAATTTAACAGTTTTAATACTAAAAACTTAGTACTTTGGGTTCAAAGTAGCCAAGTAGTTAGATTAAAAATTTTTGTTAAATTTAAATATTTTACAATTAATTTTTTTAAAATATTGTTAGGATGTTCTATAGAATAGGTGGGCAAACTCCACAAACCCCGCAACTCTGCTAAATATTTATTAATGATTACTAATTATTAGCAGAGTTTATTTTATATGTTGCCTACCTATTCTATAGAACATCCTATTGTTAATATTATGTTTTATTTGGAGAAAATTAAAAAAAAAATTTTTAAGGTATGAAATTTGAATTTAAATTAAAATATTTAAATTTAACAGTTTTAATACTAAAAACTCAGTACTTCAGGTTTAAAGTAGCCAAGTGGTTAGATTAAAATTTTCGTTAAATTTAAATATTTTTAAATAAAATTTTTAAAGTTATAATTTAGCAAAGCCTTAATATTAAAAACTCAGTACTTCAAGTTTGAAGTGGTTATATTAAGAATTTAGTTAAATTAGACTTTTAATTCTTAAATTTAATTAATTTTAAATAAGTTATAAATTAAGATTTAATTAATATTTAAATTAGTTAATTTATTAAATTATTTAGAAAGAAATTTTTTTATTATTGTTTAAAATGTAAGTACTTAATTTGCTTTTTAATTTAAATAATTTATAATATAATTTTAATTAATTAATTATTTAAGTTGGCAGATATTTTAAAAAAATCAAATAATTTAGTAAAAAAATTCAGGTAAATAAATAAAATAACAAATATAGAAGTAATTATTTTGAGAGTAAATTTTTATACTTATTAATTTTGTTATTTATATTTTTCTGTAAACTAAAAATTTTTATTTTTTTAAACTTTAATTAAGAATAAATGACAAACTATAGTAAAAAGTGGTGATATTTATTATTGTCTTTGGAATCTGAAGTTTCCCAAAGAAAAACTTTTTTCTTTACTAGAGGAACCTCTTTTCAACTTCTAAGTAAAGTTGTAGAGAAGTGTCTTGCGATCAGAGTAGCGGTTAAATGTTATAATTGGCCCAGAGGATTGAAAGATATAAGCATTTAGTCTTCACAATTATGTTTTTTTCTTTATATAAATAAAGAAGAAATATATAGTCACAGACTAAAATGCTTATATTTCACGATTCTCTGGGACAATTATAACATTTAACCACTACTCTGATCACAAGACACTCCTCTACAACTTTACTTAGAAGTTGAAAAGAGATTCATCTAGTAAAGAAAAAAGTTTTTCTTTGGGAAAGTCCAGATTCCAAAGACAATAAAAAATATATAGTAAACATATCTCCACTGTTTACTATGGTTTGTTACTAGTTCTTAGATGGATCACGAATTAATTTAAAATATTGTAAAAGTTAAATAAAAAGGTATTGAATTTTATATAGTAATTGTTAGGGTATTTCACTTAAAATTTAAAAAAATTTAAAATATTAGTTAAGTACAAATAACAAAATTAAAAAAATAAATATTGTATATTTATCTGGCAGCCTATCATGATTGGGTGTACAAAATAAGTTATAATGCTTTATATCCAATAGCTTTATATTATTTATTGCTAATATATAGCTAATATTAAAAATAATAATATTTTTTTAGTTAAAAGAACCATAGGCTACAAAATAAACTCCAAACAATTTCTCATCGTCAATAATACAAATCTTTACCTGTTTTGCTACAAATTATAATATAAAATTGAGAAAAATATCAGAATTTAACTCCCTTTAAGCAAATCAAGCACCTAGTTAATAATTAATTTCTTCAGGCTAGTATTTATAATAATTCTTTGTTTGTTGTGCATTATTATGAAAAAATTGATTTACGATTTTTGAAATAACTTTTTCTTTAGAATATTCTTTAATAATTTAACTTATGCTAAATATAGTTTATATTTGAATTTGAAAAATTTTATATGCAAACCGAATACTGTATTGTTGTTGCATATTGCACCTAGCAACGATTTCAGAGGTTAAATTCTGAATTATACCTGTGCACTTAAGTATGTTACTATTACATTTATATATTAGGGGAAATCATAATAAATAGATTGTAGTTGTGCAATATATTTTCTAAGCGTGCATCAAGGGTATTAAAATAAACTAGAGGAATAGCTTATAACCCTAGCATCAACACTCTAAAAAATTTTGCTACCAGAGTTAGGGTTAGGTTAGGGGTAGGTTTTGGGTATTTTTAGTTTAAATTAATATTACACTTGAACTTAAATTTCAATTGGCTTAATTGCGAAATTTTTTACGCCGGAGATGTTTGGGTGGGTGAAATAGCTGGGTATGGATATTATGGAAGTATTTACATGAATAGATGGTTTTGCTTATATAATATAATTTATTTTAGAGCGTGAAATATTTAAACAGTGATAAATAATATTATATTGTGTAGATAGATAAATCGAATATCTACTTAGAAGATCATGAACATTAAATGTAAATTGATATTTTATTAAAGTTTCAAATTAGAAGACTAAATTAATTAATCTGAGATTTCTTAATTAATCAGTATTATATAAGGCTATTGGATAAAAATAGCAGTAATAAAAGAATATTTTACAAAGGTAAAAATAGAAGGGGATGGAATCGTAAAAGTTATATGAACGATATAATAATCATGTGTCTGTAAGGTTTTAAGAAGCCGGATTAACATTTGCAGCAAGAAAATGTCATATCCTGTATAAAGAATTAAATATATATGGGTTCGTTGTTAGTAAAGAAGGAATAAAACCTGACTCTAAACGAGTAAAAAGAATAATTGAATGCAAAGCCCAACTTGCCTTACGGAAGTACATTCATTCTTAGGAATGATGAATTATTATCGCCGCTTTATAAAAAATTTCAATAAGATGGCAAAGTACTTACTGATCTAACAAAACATGAAATAGGATATCGATAAGGAGAGGAGCAAGAGCTGTCGTTTCAAACTTTAAAGAATTTGTTACAAGATGAGGTTATGCTAAAAGCACCAAGGTGGGACAAAGAGAAGAGTGGAGAAAGGCCTTACCAAATGTTCACGGATGCTTGCGATGTATCAATAGGTGTGGTTTTGGAGCAAAATGAAGTATGTTGCATCAGGAACGCCATATCATTAAATTTGGGTTGGGATATCTTCATTTTAAGTTCGTCAATAAATTAAACCGTCTATTAAATTCAAGTAATGAAATTTTTTTAAAAAAATTGAAATGAAGATACCTCGGCAATTACCAAATTCGATGAGAATTTTTTCATAAGTAAATAGAATTAAAATAAAACATTCGTTGAATTTGGTTTAGTGGTTGTTGAGATATCTTTATTTAAACTTCGTCAATAAATTAAACCATCTATTAAATTCAAGTTGTAATAGAACCTTTTTAAAACGAAGTATCCTGACAACCACCAAATTAAATTCGATAAAAAAAAAAAAAAAATTATTTGATTCTACAAGCATGTGGAATCAAAATAAAATTTTCATCGAATTTGATTTGGTTTATCGATATATCTTCGTTTAAAGATCATTAATAAATTGAATATCTATTAAAATTCTAGTAGAATATTTTTTAACGAGATATCTAGACAACCGCCAAACCAAATTCGATGAAATTTTTTTTATTTTGATTATACAAGTTTGTAGAAACAAAATAAAGAATAGTTCATCAAAATTATGTTTGCAGTTATCGAGATATATTCGTTTAAGTTGTAAAAATATTCAAGTAATCTACATTATGTGATCGATTTTCTGTAAACGTGATTTCAGACATTATAGTGCTTTGCAAAAAGATGTGAGCCTATGATTTTGTTATGATAAACGAGAAAAATTTCCGAGATTCTAAATTGTCTATTAATTCATATTTTCGATCAGTTATATTTATATTTATTTGAAATTGGAAATATTCTTACAGAACCTCCGATTTTCATTTTGCAAAGCGCAATGAGCTAGACAATTAAAAATCGGGATCAGATGTAGTGTAAAAAACAAACGTTCACTTCAGCACTTTGCAAAAGAAAAAAGCGTTTATCTCGAAATTTTCGATAGTAGTCACATGACCGGTAAACGTCGCAAATTCAGAACTTTTCGATGAACGGCTATGGTTTCATTACAACATTAGTAAAATTTCTCAGATCTTTGGTAAATTTGATCAATTCCGGCCCATCCGACCAGGTCACAAGATGTAAACAGCCAATCAAAATGATCAAAATATTGAAGATCCTTAATATTCTAGTGAAGGTTTCTCGGTAATGGCTTGATTAATATGAAATAAAAAAAAAATCCATCGAATTAAAATTAAATCAGGGAGATTTTTCAACAACCATCGAATCAAATTTGATAAATTTTTTTATTTTAATTCTGTGAATTTATGGAAGTAAAATAAAAAAATTCATCGAAATTGGATAGGTAGTCGTTGAGAAATTTTACTAAAAGCAGCTTTCTTTTTTTTAGGTGCCTAAACTTTGGACGAAGATTACACCTGGTCAAACTCGATCAATTTTTTTTATTAATTATACAAGTTTATAAAAATAAAATAAAAAAATTTTGATCGAATTTGTTCAGTTGAGTGCCAAATAATCTTCGCTCAAAGTTTAGGCACCTATAAAAAAGAAGTTGCGGCTAATTTTTTCTAAAGCTTTTATGAAGATTTTTCAATAATCGTCTATCAAATTTCGATAATTTTTTTTATTTTAATTATATAAACTTACAGAATTAAAATAAATAAAAAAATTCATCGACTTTGAATCAATGGGTGTTGAGAAATCTTCGTTTAAAGTAAAAAAAAAAAAAAAAATTTACCCCGATTTTTACCGTATTTAAACCTTTTAATGAAGATTTCTCAACAACCATCTATCCAAAACCGATGAATTGTTTTTGAATTGTTCTTTATTTTAATTCTACAAATAATATATATATATATTTTACCGAGTTTAATCAAGTAATACCAAGAAACCTTTGCTAGAATCTTAAAATTTTTTTCGCATCTTAAAGGATATCCAATATTTGATCATTTTGATTGGCTGTTTACTTCACGTGACTAGAACCTTTTGCCAGTAAAAAATCAATGCAACTTTAGACTGATAATACAAAGCTAATAATGTCGGATATTGTGCAGAATCGAAAGAGCAAGGTAAACCGGTGTTTTCCGAAAATGAAATTAAAAAAAACGCAAATTAATATAAAGCTAATTTTTATTGATAAATTTTTACGGATCTCTGACTAGGGTTGGGGCATGGGTGTGATTTCAAATCATGACACGAGGTCGTGATGCTAAATCATTACTAATTACATGTGATGTTTGGTGTTATGCCGTGCCCCAACCCTACAGGGTACTCAAATTTGAAGATCAAGTGTAACGTAGCACAATCAGGACACTTCAAAACAAACCGTTGGTTTTGTTTATAACTCAAATTAACTCAATCATATATACGCGTCTGTTTTGCAATCATATACAAGAAAACAGAGTTTTTTGCGAAAATAATGATATTATTATTATTATTAACATCTACCTTATGCCTTCTACTTTATTCAAAAGTGAAAATTATAAAAATTTTGATCTACCGAATCCTTTTCTATACAAAAATATACGACGGAATTTTGAAAGGAACTACAAGAACTTTCTCATTATATATTAAAAGAATTTGTTGGGTATGTTGATAAATTCTGTTATTCCTATTATTATTATTATTTATAGTTCATAGTTCTTATTCTTTCTGTTGTTTAATTTGTTATTAATTTTTAGGAGTTTATATTGTTTCGAGATTGAGGCGTTCTTTTTACAATATTCATGTTTTTTATTACTCGAACGGTCAAAACAAAAGCATAGATTAAAAGAAACCTATATTTGATAAGCCTTTACTTCAATCTAAATTTGATGGCAATTTTGACCATATAGACACTTCATGGCGAGTGAATAATAATATGACGCTCTTTTCGTTAATACAAAAAAGTAATCCAAAGGTAGTATAAATTGATGCTGGAATGTGTAAGATTAAAATTTTTATGCTCAAGTTTTGAACAATTTATAATAGGTTTATAAACGAAACTTTCAAGAGGAATTCGTTCGAGAGACAAATAAAAATAATGCAAGTAAAATTAATCATTTTTTAATAATTTTGAAATTGATTTTTATATTGTTGATTATTGATTTTATTAAAAATTCTAGTGATTTATGATACTGGATCTCAATTATCAACTTGGACATTGACACTACAAATTTGTTGTATTGAGGAAAAGAAAACAGGGATCATACAATGTGTCAAAGTATTTGTTAATTTTTGCTTTTCGTGTGAATTATAAAGTGTAAATTTTTTTTTTTTGTATTTTTTTTTGTAAGGTCGATGCAAGGTTCTCAACAAATATATCAAAAACTTCAAGAGCGATTTTACTGAAATACTTTGCTACTCAACAAGAATATTATAAAAATTTGGCATATACGAAAAAAAAGAAATGTGGCATTTCAACGTTTCGTCAATATCAAATTGGTTTGTTTTTATATAGTTTTTATAATAATTCTAGTTTAATGAAATAAAAAAAATTTTTGTTAATCAATTGACATTTTAGGTGATATTGAAATTAAATATAACGGACCATAAGCATTGGTGCATAGAGATCTTGTTTCCATTTATGATGATACGCGAATGGTATAAAAAAATCAAATTACTGTTTTCAAGCAATAGTGAAATGAACATTTGTTATTTTTAGAATGTTAATGCGCAAAATGGTTATACACATTTAATAATGTCTTAAAATATTCAGACCATTATTAACACAACATCATACTTTTCACTTTTAGCTATCTAAGAATATGTTATAAAATTCCTGATATCAAAATAGATCATTCGTTATCCAGAAAGTTAATGAAATTAGTTCCGACAGATTCAATTGACATAGTTACTGTAATTGGAGAAACACAAACTACAAAATACCGGTTACATCGCCGAGAACAAGTAAATGTGAAATTTATAAGAGCATATATTGCTCACAAATAATATACCAAGAGTAAGTGTACTTGATATTTTTACTGCATTCAATATTTTTCTTATACACATATGTATATTTTTTCTTGAATAGATGCTCTTAACACAGAATTTAATATTTTTTTACATATACTTTTTTCTTGAATAGATGTTCTTATAACGTTCGCGCCTTTTATATTATACACAAAACATTTATGTGAAAGTATATAAGAATTTTGATAATGAAGGTCTACTAATTCTGGAAGCGGAATTGGTTACGAATCTACATTAAATGATAATTCTATATAGAGTTCACGACAACATTTATGTGAGTATATAGTCTATATAGAGTTCACGAACATTTATGTGAAAAGTATATAAGAATTTTGATAATGAAGGTCTACTAATTCTGAAAGCGGAATTGGTTACGAATCTACATTAAATGATAAATTATATAGAGTTCACGACAACATTACATTTATGTGAGTATATAGACTATATAAAGTTCACGACAACATTTATGTGAAATTCTATAAGATATATAGAGTTCACGACAACATTTATGTGAAAGTATATAAGAATTTTGATAATGAAGGTCTACTAATTCTGGAAGCGGAATTTGTTACGAATTTTCATTAAATGATAAATTCTATATAGAGTTCACGACAACATTTATGTGAGTATATAGTCTATATAGA
>CAJVPY010003851.1:0-13445 GCA_910591965.1 Dentiscutata erythropus
TATATTTCGCAATATTGCGAAAGTTATTACGTAATATTACGGTTTTTTTACGCTTTGTAAATTATTGCGCAATATTATGCCCTATTAAATTTGCTGATGTAAAAACACTACTAGTATTCTGATTGCTGATAATGGCATAAAAAAGTTAAAAAAAAAATCTAAGCTAAAAAAAAAGAGAAAAGCTATATCTAAAAAAGAACAAATAGTAAAAAAAAAATTTAAAAAAAAAGAAATAGAAAAACAAAGAAATGTAAAAAAAGAAAAACAAAGAGAAAAGTTTACAAGACTAACAAAATAGATTAACTCTATTAGAAAGCAATACAAAAAAAAAAAAGTAAATCTAAAAAATTATATAAATAAAAAAAAACTTATAACTTGATATATTTCTAATATAAAGCTATACCTTAATATTTAATTTATTTTTTTAACTATTAGACTGGTTTTGAATAACTTATTTAAATAAAAACTTATCTTGTTATATAGCTAGAAATGTATTTACCAAAATACATGGCTATAATCTACTATGTTATTATTCAAAAAAAAAAGAATAAATAAGATTGATCTTTAATAGAGATGGCCACTATAGAAATATTATAAAATTATATATAGTATATATAATATATAAATATAGTATTTAAACTAATTTAAGCAAATTTGAGATTAGTTAGAGTTAGGGTAAAGGTTATAGTATAATTTATAGTTAGCTCTAAAGTTAGAATTAGAGTTTTTTTATATTATAATCTTATAATATTTTTATATTAGCCACCTATATTAAAGGAGATTTATAAATAATGCTGATTTTTCAATAGAGTAAGCTGTTTTGTTTATTTTTTTTAAAAATTTTGGTAAAAGCACAAGTGGGTGATAGTAAGGAGAATAAACCTTGTTTTCTTTTTAAAAAAAAGTATATTTTTTTATAAAAATAACAAAAAACACAAAGTTGTATATACTGCTGGCTTTTTTATCAATAGGTGATAAACTTTAAACTTGTTAGCAGGTAGCATATAAGAACTACTTCTAAATAACAAGTGCTGACTCCATGGTGAGTGATAAACTTTAAGCCTGTTAGCAGGTAGCATATGAGAACTGCCTCTAAATAACAGGTGCTGATTTATAGTTCTGCTTAGTCTTATGTTTTTCCACCATTTAACCATAGCTTATTATTATTTTATTGAAAAGTTTGGTTGAAAATTTTGAAACAAGGAATTGTCAAAAAGAGTTGTATTTTTTTTTTAAAAAAAAAAAAAAGCTTAGTAATAAAAATTATAATTTATACAGTATACTATATTTTTATAAAATATCTTTATTTCAAAGATGTATTTTATAAAAAGTTTTTGCTTGCATGCATCTAACAAGCTATTTTTCATGTTAAGGTTTTGTAAACTTCAAAAAATTTTATGAAAAAAGGCAAAATAATTGTCTATCTTTGAAGGAGTTGCATATCACCAGATGACATTAGTTTTTCGTATTCTTTGTACTGTTCGATTTGTTGAAACCTGTTATAACTAAGACTTTGGGTAAAAATTTTAAAAACGTGATTTCATTGATTTGTGTAATTTATGGAAAATCATATAATAAAAAAAGGCATGACTTTGGTGATTTAGCAAAGGTAATTTATTTGAACGGTTTATTGAAGAGACTTGAGAGACTTGTTAAAGAGCTTTACAGTTTATTAAATCGGTTATGATTAAATACTGGAATCCCGTAGGATGTCTTTACAAGAGGGGTTTTACAATGCTTTCTTTTAGCCTTAGGGGTTTAATACTCTGTACTTTGACAATCAAGAAGTCTATTCTACGAACATTTCTTGCTTTCTTTTGCTATTACCAGAATATTCTATTAATATTCTGCTAAGCCTTTAACATGATTAAACTAGTTACGATATTTTCTCGAAGTCACATATTCTTCTTAAGTCACGAGTTTGCTGTACCAAATTTTGAGACAATTGTTATATTCCGTAAGGCTATTATACTCTTATAGAGTTCTTTAAGGCAGCATTACTATGTATGTACATACGTACGTACAGACAATACTATCGATTAAATTTCACTCATACCGAATTTTAAAATATGCACCGTTTAAGTCTTAATGCGGAAATCTACTGATTTCTCAATCGACACTTCCCATTTTTTAATCGCCTTCTTTCTTTGATGAACTATTTTTTTCTCCTATTCTTGATATGAATGCCCAGAAAGTTGGATGTTGGCAACACTTCATATAATTTTATATAATAAATGTATGCGCCTAATAAATCTTTTGATACGTAATTCAGGATATTCTATTCCAAGTTCAATTACCCCGAGTTTCAAATCTCTGCAAGTCGCCACATAAGACACTCAGAGCATCTGAGCCACACCTGATCATTGACAGATAAACCTTAATTTTTCCAGATTTAAAAACAATTAAAAATTTAAATTTATATTAATATCAATATAAAATTTTAATATGTTTAGCCCAAGCATATACATATATATATATATATATATATCGCGCCAATTATTCACGGCGCACCAAATATATTTTAAAAAAGGAAATTTCTAGCGTCATATGATGGTATCAATGAACTGAGATGAAGCTATGGATACACATGCAAGTCTCGACCTTTAGTATATTGATATGAATCACGATTTATTAATAACCAAAAAAGAAATGTTAATAATTTATTAAAAAATTAATTGTATTTATCAAAGTATTTTTATGTATATATTTGATACTACGTATTACGTATCTACGTATAAAACTTTATTTTATTTTATGCAAAATATATTATGATACGTGTGTATAATATGACGCGTCACTTAGAAACAGAAATTAAGGACACCGTCATCTATAATAATATTATATGAATGTTATAATTTTTTAGGAGATACTTTAATACTATCGTTACCACATGAACCTCCAGAGACAGAAATATCATCAAAACTTAAAGTATTAGACAATACTTCTCTTGAATCAAAAAATGAACATAATCTATAAACTTTAGCTTTAACATCTCTTTTTCCATTATCGGTTTGTAAAAAAGTATTTCCCGCTATATACCCGCTACTCACGCTTCCATTTGAATTTACGTAGCCAACGTAAGTATTTAAACCTGGAAACATAATTTTCAATCTTTTAGATATTTTTTGTTCAAATAAATCCAAAATTTCCCAACCACAACTTTCAAATCCTTTTAACGCTTCGTCTCTTCGACTTCTTGCCATAAAGACCTCAACAGGTCGGGAATCATCATAAAATTTGATGGTAATTTTTTGGGAAAAGGATTCAATGGATTCACAAATTAAAGATTCTATAATATAAATGAAATCATCAAGAATTTGAGCAGCTATGTTATATGAGACAGAAGAATGTGAAGCAGGAGAGGAATGAGATAGGGAAGAAGGAATTTGAAAGAATTCGAGTTCACGTTGAAGTTCGTGTAATGATACGGGCATTATTTTTGCCAAAGAGTCTGTAGTAGTTGGAATTGTACATTGATGGGTCGAACAATCTATCTTATCGCTATCTACGGTCATAGAAGACGTGGAGGAAGATTTTAAGGAATTTTGAGAAATGGAAGCACGTAAAGGATTAGATTTTGGCCAAAGAATTTTACCAGTACGATAAAATTCTAGAATATAACGAAATGCGTATCCATTTCTATCGAAAAAATATTCGTTATAGAGGCCAGTGTTGGACGGTTGAAGTAAAGAGTCATTACGTGGTTGAAACATTGTGCCAAGAAGGGTTTGAGGATAAGCTAGTAGAGTTGATCTATAGGTTTCGTACTAATAAATACATCAGAAATTTTTAGAAATTTTGGAGAGATAGAAAATTAAGGAGAAGCACGTGATTTAATTAATATATTACTCTGATACCGCCAACATTTAAGATTATTCTTGGATCAGAAGAGAGGAGTTGTTTGTCCGAATCACACATTTGTTTACGTTGATCCCGAAACTGGTATTATCTTGATATTGGTATTTTATGTGTCGTGTCACAAAGTTTTCTCACCAGAAAAGGAAATAACGAAAAAAGAAAAAAGTCTGTACTTTATGATTTGCATATGGCAACACACAATCGATAACGTATTACATAAAATTTGGAAAAAACTTCGGAACGATTCTTTAAATACGCATTAAATCAAGGACACGGCAGGAATTTTTTTAAGAATCAAAGAATCAAAGAATTGAGAAAGAAACCCAAGGTAATACCTGCAACCAACTCGCGTTTGTGAACACATATATATATATATAATTAACAATTACTGAACAAAAAGACATATGACTATTCTATTTCAGATCACAATCACACACCAGCAGCCGTTAACAATTACGACAAAAAGCATGCAACGGATTTATAATGTACATAATACTGTAATAGAGTGATCAAAAGGTTGATATAGTAATATAGTTCATGCATGTAATAAACATATCAGGTGGACATATCTTCCTTATGATTTTTGAAAAGTACTAATTTAGAAATGAAGCCTAAATTAGTATTATCGTACAATATATTAACAATATATACTGTATATATTTCGTCATATCTTGAATACGTATCGATATCGATATCGATATCGATATCTCGCTAAAAATTTTTAGGTAGGGTCTACGTACGTACGTACGTACATAAGTACTTATTAAAATTAAATTTTTATAATTGCATGCTTAAGCTAACGAGAATAGCGGATTACGGATTATGTGAGATTTTTTAGAAGATCGTTGTCATCAATACAAATTCCCTAAAAAAAATCAATTAGCCCATATCAACAATATTAAAATAAAATTATAAACAATGATTAGGTTTGTCATTTCTTTTTCGGACCATTGTATGAAAACCTTTTTTTTTTGATTGATTATCTTACGTGTCACGTAGCTTGATTTATTTAAGAATTTGGTGCTTTGGAATATAGAAATTTCGAAAGCTAAGCTACAGATCGACATTGAAGAAAGAGTAGAATTTAGGCTTTGAACTAAGCCCTATAGTAAAGATTTAGAAGTATATGATCGTTAATATTAATACTGTAATATTAATAATATTAATAAGAAAAGTAACATAAATAATTAATACGTAACGGAATTATAATAGAACCTGCACCATAGTCAATAATTTAATAATCAATAATAAGAATTCGAATTACATTTGAAAAGAGTAAAAAAAAAGGGGGGTGAGTTTACGTATGTACATACATATTTAGAATATTTTGATATCAATATCTAAAAAGGTTAGAATTTAAGATATGAATGCTAACCGGTTTTACAGGGTTCATTTTCTGTATCAATGTAGGATTTATTGTTTCCGTAAGAATTGCGACTGAAACCTCCAAAATCGGACTTTTTAAACCCGAAAAGGATAACCAATGTTGAATTGCATTCGATGATCAAATGAAAACTTACCCTGTTGTTTCATAGATCTTCAAATTCGTATTTACTATTATATGATGTCAAGGTTAAAAAGTATATCCAATTTTTATACTTTTTAAGCTTTTAAAATTTATATGTTTGGTTCTCCCTTGTTTCGTAAAGTCCCTGTTACATCTAAAATTCCATTTTCTTTCTACGTGTTTAAAAATGATCTGTTTGTTTATACTGTATGGTCGGGCTTAAATTGTGGATTATCTTTAGCTTTTTCTAACGGTTAATTTCATGTTAAGGTGATAAAGCGATGATCGGTGGGAATCAGACTCAGCCAGATCACCAAAACTTATCACCAAGCTTTTTTTTAATCTCCTACATTCTCTTTGAATAACTTATTAAATTGATTTATCTAAATAGGAAAATAAAAAAAATGCAAAGAAAATTAGTGTTTCCCAGACCTACATTTTGTTTATACGGACTCCTTTGCACAAGGTAAATTTCGGTCAATTAGTCACATTTATGTTCGTTAGGATACTTAGGATTAATATATGATATCTACTTAAAAATTAGCATCACGTTATATCCTTTGTGATATCATCATTCATTTACTATGTACTATAAAAATTCGAGAAATAATATCTTTCATGAGCAATTAATATATTATTAATAAACACACGATAAACAAACGAACAATGATGCCATACGCATAACCTTGAATAATTATCAAATTGGGCGATCACAAAGAGTTTTGTGATATTGTGGTCGTTGTGGCTTATTCACTCGCATTACATAGTACATACCACACAGGAGTACTTTGTGACCTTTGTTTGGGTTCTTGTTCCCCGTATAAATATCGTTATTTTTATTCTTTTCCCTTTGAAGGAATTCTCATCTTTTTTTTTTTCTTTTTTTTTCTTTTTTTTTTTGTTTTTTTAAAAGGACATTATATTGATTATTTGGATTTAATCGTTTAATATTTTTTTTTTCTTTCATCTTTCTTTCACGACCTCTGTAAAAATTTCATTTTCACGAAAAAAAAAACTATAGTATATATATACATATATAAAATTTTCACTGGTTCTTGTTAGATATATAGCAAAAAATAAACATTTTATACAATTTTCAATATTAACTTGCTTCATATATTTTCATAACGGAACGTAACAAAGCCGGCTTTGTTTTAATATATTCCATTCTTGTTTTCGGCATATTTTTCGCATCTTTGTTTTTTTTTTTTTTATTCCAATATTTGTTTAATACTCATTCTTTGTATCAAAAAAAAACAAAAGTGAGATGGCTACTTCAACTTCTGCAATCGATCTTACCTACATTTATAAACTTTCAATCATTAAAATAAAATCCATAGGTAGCAATCAATCAACCAATAACTCAAACATTCGCAAGGACACTAACAATCATTTACGTAAATTAGTCTTAATTAATACTTTTATCGAACGTAAAATGGCTTTTTATGAAAAGATTTTATTATCAAAACAACGATTCTCTGTTACTTCTGATGGGGTTGATAGTGTTCATCGACCTATTTCTCCGATCTCTCCTCCGATTTCTCCTCCGATGACACCGCCTCCACCTTATTCTCCGATGCCACCAACTTTTATTCCAATTCATCCGCCTCAAAATTTATCTAGAGTTGTGGTTAGAATGCCTCAGCCTCAGCAACCACCACGTAGACGCATTTCTTCAAAAAACAATTTTGTAAATGATTATAATAACGGTATCAAAAACGACTTTGTAAATGAACATTATAATAATAATAACAATAGTAATAATAATAGTAATAATAGTAATAACAATTATAATAATAATAATAATAATAATAATAATAATAATTACAATGGTAACAACAAGAAATACCATAAATATCCTCAAAATCAACAAAACCAACAATATTCACATAAAAGAAGGCAACAAAATCATCATCGTCAAAGACAACAATACCATCAGAAACGTGGTAATGAATTTAATCAGGTGTTCATTCCTGTACAAGTTTGTACCCCTCCCAATGGAAACAATGTTAATCAAAAGGTTCAACAAATCTTAATTCCAATATCCACTTCTCCACGTCATGGTGTTGTTCATGGTGGTAATCATCATGGTCAATTTATACATATTCCACCTCCTCCAAGATACTCTCCTGGTTTACCTCCTCCTAATCAATTTCATCTTGTGAAATTGGTCAAAAATCCCGTTATGAATTGTTGAATTTAATAGAATATCGTTGAATTTGGTAAGGCACACACGAAAGATTGCTAGAATTTACGAGAGATCATACGAGATTGGAGTTGAAAGTTTCACTTTTGGGAGAACTAGCAGGCTAGAATTAAAAAAAAAAAAAAAAAAAGAGAATCGTTTTATCATTATTTTTTTCATTATACATTTTGTTGTGGCATTTTCTTTTTTGTTTAACGGCATAGACTTCTTTTCATCTTTTTCTTTTTTCTTTTCTTTTTGTAGTATAAAAAAAAATCCAAAAATCATTCTTAAACATTTGTGTATTATTTCTTGGTTAAAAAAAAAAAAAAAAAAAAAAAAAAGCAAAACCAAAAAAAAAGGATTGGGTGGACAATTTCGCATTTTTCTTTTTGTTTATATTTGTTTTCAAAAAAAAAAACTCTTTGTTAAAAAAAAAAATCCAAAAGTACTTTTTTTATGATATAATTTTTTGTAAAAAACTTTTAAAACTATATCGTTACTCTTAGCATAGGTTTAACTGGTTTTTTGTGTTTATATATATTTCTTTTTTTTTTTTTTAGATCAATAAAAAAAATTTTGTCAATTGTATAATCAAAAAGCGTGAATTATATATATCAAGTGAATTTTATTTCATAATTTTATTTCATAATTTTATTTCGTAATTTTACTTCTAGGATCATATTGTTCAAAGAGATAACTATTCTTATTCTTTTATTAAAAGCAATTACAATTACAATAGTAAAAATTAGTGAAATGGATATAAAACGCTAGAATTAAGCAGTATACATAATAACCCTCTGGCATAAAAACTTTTAATGTCAGAAAAATGAAATGTCGAGTGCGTCTGATGAAAAAATATCTTATTGACGACTATAGTTATTACAATAATATCTTACTAAACGACGATACTTATTGTAAAAGTATATTGAAATATCGACATAACCAAGAAGCCTGATCAAATCCCAACATATTCAGTTCTTTTATTTTTACGTTTCCTACGATTCGCATTTCCTTCAGATTCCGTCATCAAAACCACCAATCTAGTGAATATGCCAACAAGGTCAATGAACAAGTCAAGTGTATGGCTTACAACATCACGAGAACCCAATTGAGATGCACGATAAATGATAAGTTGTGTATCATATATGACTGTGAAAAATAAAATCGATCAAAGTGAATATGTGAAACTTAAAAGATATCAATAAAGTAAATCAGAACGTAAATTAATCATTTTTACCATATAAACAAAATATTGCCAATCCTATGTAAAGCTCCGCAGAATACAGAGCCAAGGAACCGACGAACGCATTAATGAATGACATCCAAAACAACATTGAAATCGCTGAACCCAATATTCCTCCAAGATATATATAGGTTCTTTTGTTACTCAAAATAGAAGCTAATGAGAAACAACCAAAGATTAAGAAGGTCAAAGCGCAGGCATTGATCACTACATGATCACTGTAAAGTGAATAAAAAAAAATGGTTAAAAATGGTTAAAAGTCGCCAATGCGTGAAAGACAAAAAAAAATTTTACCAATTAGGAATCATAAGGGTAAGTTCAACAAGAGGCCCGATTGAAAGACCTTCCATAAATGCAAAATTCTAAAGAATCCGAATAAATTCTAATTTAGCCACAATTTAAATAACAATTCAAATGATTTTAAAAACATGACATACATATAATAAACCGTAACGTAAAGTTTTGTTTTGCGGAGTGTCTGGTGTAGACATAATACCTATTAAAGACCCAAGACCTACCAAGAAAGAAAGGAGACCACCCTAAAGTTATTAATATTTTATAATAATTTACAAAAGTTATTAATTGTCGTTAACAAAATCATTTACTAAAAATAAGATCCATATAAACATACACCAAACAAGAACAAATGGTTGGTATGGACGAAAGCTCCAGCCGCAGTAACAAAACAAACACTACTAAGTGTTAGATAAACCTTAAGCAAGTGTTGCTGAACAGGCTTGCTTAGATCTTGCACATGCTTAAATGCGTCAAAGGGTGAAAAATCTCTTAGACCAGAATATTGAGTTCGAAAGTACGACATTTTCACTTGACAAATTCAAATTCCAAAATTAAAATTTTATACGAAATGATTTTATTTATTTTATATATATATTTTATTTATAAGTTTGACTTAAATATAACTAGAAAACGCTAGAATTTCTTCATTCACGTGATTTTGAAATTAGGTAATTCGCCACGCGGAGCGGACAGTGTTCATACGACCAACATTACCACAACATTACCACTATTACGTATTTACGTCCATACTATCCGTCCTTCCCCGTCGTTTCCGTCGTCTAAATCGGACTATTCACCTATCTATAACTAGTATAACTACGAAACATCCAGCCAATATTACAATCGTTAATAAAGATCCCAATACAACACTACCTCTACTAGCAGGGAAATGACCTTTCGTCATAAGTTGTTGGGAATTAAAATATCTAAAGAGACCAAATGCAAGAAAAATAATTCCAAGAACTATAAAAGCTATTCCTAGTCCTTTACCAACTTTATCATCGCTATGTGAATCGGGTGTACCTCCTGTTAATCTAAATAATTGTGTGATTGCTAGTACAGTAATAGCGTTTTGAGAGAAAAATTATAATTTTAATAATGATGTTAAAATTGTATATAAATATATATATATATATATATATATAATTTAGATATATTTATTTATTCATAAACTCACCTATTCCAATGCTTATGAACGAAAGAGACGTCCTAAGCCATGCGAGGAAGGTTCTTTCGTTGGCTTATAAAGGCCCAAAAATATAAAAAGTTAAAAACTGAAATATAGTTTTATAATGAAAAACATATTATATTCACCTAAATGGTCTCTCGCAACACTTGCTTTATTTTCCAATACTAACGATGGGTTGCAGTCTTCAAGTTTTTTAATTATCCATGGTTTATTATCAGGTCTGTTTGCGAGTATGTTATCGTTATTCATCCTCAAGATGTTTTTCGATGAATTTGTGCAAGAGGGGACAATAAGGCATGGCTCATCATTATTATTATAATTATTACTGATAGAGCTGGAGCTGCATAATGTGACAGACATTTTATTGTTGTTAGTGATTACGTATGCGGAGCAAAACGGAATTTCTAAAACTTATTTTCGTTTATTAGCTACGTAGAAAAATATATATATATATATCACAGCACGAGAAATTTTCTAAACCATTACAGTTTATATAGTTAAGTTGTGATTCAGCCCTCATTCCCTTTTCTAATAATGATGACAGTTTCATCGTCCCACAATGGACTATGTATTGTTCGAAGTAATACATCACAATAACTTATTGGATGCACATTATCGTTATAGATATTTTTAGAGAAGCATTTCAAAAACTCCTTATTCATTAAATATTTACTATAGTATATATATAATTCTAATAACTAATAACTATCGCTACGTACGATAATATTATATCATTTTTCAAGTTCTAAATTTCTTTTTTAATAATCGCTATTAAAAAATTTGTTACCGTTACGTATATAGTAATAATAGAAGATATACCATGTAGTACCACTCCCTAATCTAAAATCTAAAACCTAAAAACCAATCCTGACACCAATTCTGACACCAATTCTAATTAGAAAACGCCGGATCACGTGAGCACCCGACTTTAATGATATCCTATTGCTATAAATATAGCAATCTTTTTCATCAGATAAGGTAATTCTGTATTACACAATTTCGCAGCAAAGCGATTCTAATCGTTTTCCCAAGTACAAAGAAGTAGCACAACTTTTAAGTTTGATACAATTAACGTTTGCATGACCATTTATATCATAAGGTGTATGATAACGTACGTACATACATACAAACTATCGACTTTGATTCGATATTTAATAAATAGACTGATAGAAAACAAAACGCCTCAATCATCAATTCGTTACATAATTTAATCAATTAATTTTTAATACCAAAAGTAATTTGATACGTATCGGTATTGGACTTCCTAAAGAAAGTAAGAAATTAATACCTATTTTTTTTTTTTTTTGCTTTTTTTCTCCTCGTTCAACTCATTTTAGAACTTAGGACTGTTCGATAAGAAAATCCTAACCGAGTGTTAAGTTTACCATTATGGGGGTTGATCGTCCTATTTATATCTCGTGTGACTTGGATTTATTCTTTGATCTTTCACAACAATTACCCCAGTAAAAATTTGATTATCGTCCAAACATGCATTATCATCCTGCTTACGCAATGGCAGTACTATGTAATTTATATTCATAAAATATGTTTTTCTGGTGAATTGTAATAGTTAATTTCTCTTCACATTTCATGTTAGGTACTGTCGGTGGAGTTGCTGGTTATGCTTCCAAAAAATCGGTGCCTTCCATAGTGTCAGGTGTAGGTATTGGCATGGGATATGCCGTTGGTGGGTAAGTAAAAAAAGACCTTTGTATCCAAATTTATTATTCAAATTGTTAAATTATTTTAAATAATAGATATTTACTTCAAAAGGAAAAAAGTTATGGAAATGAGACAGCCTTCGGTAATCACCATTTTTATTTTTATTTTTATTTAATTTTGCTTCTTTACTAATTTATAATCTCTGGTATTTCAAGTTGCATCCATCTTATTAGCTGGGATCATGATTCCTCGAATGGTTAAATATGGTAGACCTATTCCTATATCATTAAGTATATTATCTGTTGGTATTGGTACTTATTATGGTAAAAAGGTTTACGATAATATGGTCTACATTAAAAGTAATGATAACGTTAATGATAACGTTAATGATACTAAGAAAACATGAATACGTATTCAATGAACTTCTTAGTTTAAATTTTTACTGAGCACAAATTGTTAACCAAGATGACGAGTTAGGTCATTAATAAATAATAAGCCGTAACGATACGTAGTAATTCATGGCGCTTGCTCTTTAGTATTAATATTAACCTTTTTCGATTGTTTTTTCATTGCACTACGTACTCCAAACAAAAATAACAAAAATTGGCGATGATTGTGTCGAAATAGTATTGATACAAAACTATCTCTGGAATCTCATCTATTTTCAATTGTTTCAATTGGAATATTACTCTGTGTTCATACGTAGATATGGTAAAAGATTTGTACATCAATAAAAATTTTCAATTAAAAATTGATAAATTTACAGTATTATAATAATATATCAAATTTTTTTATACGTATTACGACTAAATAGTTTTTATCTAACTTTTTATACGTACTATATATTTTTTATTATATATTCGATTATAATATTAAAAAATTCTTTTTTTTTTTTGAACTTAAGCAATCCTGCCTTTATTATTTAGTTGGAACCTGGATTATCGTCTACAAACACGATAAAAGTTACACTACTATAACCTTTTATACACTAAAGACTCAGTCGGTTACCAGAGGTACCTAACAACTTTTCCCTCCTTACACTTATAAATCACCAGTGGCCGTTGTTAGCCTTACATCTTAATTCTCTAAAGTCTAGCAATCTAATAAAAAAGTATTAAAATTTTTATAGTATTATTTAAAATTTGTATACTTTTAAGAGTGTTGCTAACTTCCTATGATTTACCAATCAGATTGCAGGATCTTGTGTAACAAAATAACGAAAATTATCAATATCCCGAAATTTTATTACAAAAACTAGCTTTGGGCTATTAAGTAAAAGTCTTTAATATCTAATTTTACATATAAGTAATTTATACTTTAATATAATACAGCCTGTATTCTAATTCTAATTTTTAAAAAATAATTTATTTATATACAGTCAAGGAATATACCAAATATGGATAATATCAATCGCACCTTTTTATAGTGTTATAGAACGAATTAATTATTAGTTTATTATTTTATTATTTATTATTTATTAATTATTATCTTAGAATATTAT